>JAMPIV010023166.1:0-222500 GCA_024509875.1 Oreohelix idahoensis | reverse complement strand
TATTTTTTTTTTTATTTTTAATTATTTTAGTATTATTTAGTATTTATTTATTTTAGTATATTTTGATATTATTGTTGGATTTGTTAGTATTATTATTAGTGTTAGTATTATTGTTAGTATTATTGTTAGTATTATTGTTAGTATTGTTAGTATTATTGTTAGTATTATTGTTAGTATTATTGTTAGTATGGTTAGTATTAATGTTAGTATTATTGTTAGTATTATTGTTAGTATTATTGTTAGTATTATTGTTAGTATTATTGTTAGTATTATTGTTAGTATTATTGTTTTGTTTATTGTTAGTATTGTTAGTATTATTGTTAGTATTATTGTTAGTATTATTGTTAGTATTGTTAGTATTATTGTTAGTATTGTTAGTATTATTGTTAGTATTATTGTTAGTATTATTGTTAGTATTGTTAGTATTATTGTTAGTATTATTGTTAGTATTAACATTACAGGTCAGCCTTGAACCATCTTTGTATTAGATCTTGTTAAAGGATAGTAATGGTGGAGATTACTGTATAATAAGTATTGTTATTAAATTGTTAGGACTATATTGTGAGTTATGGTTCTTAGTCTTGATTTGTCTTGAAATGTCACATGATACATATGTTTTTGCCAGAAGCTGTGTATGGCTAGTTTTGTGTGGATAAGCAAATGTTCTGAGAAAAAGATCTTTCCTGGTCACAAAAAGTTCTACCAAAGTCAGAAATGAATAATTCAATCAAACAGCATTGAACTATTAGTGTAGTCATTAGTTTTTGTTGTACCAGTGGAGTTTCAAAGATTTATTTCTACAGAAGCATTTTATCCTGTTAATCCAAGTTCTGCAGTGTTCCAGTTTACTGCATACATTTGTTTGATAGCTTTTACCTTCACTTTTAATGACCCCAGGAAAATATTTTATAAATAATATTATATTTAAAAATTATTGTTGAGATTATTGTTATAGTTAACAATGCATGAAACCATTGATAAAATTATGTAAGCTAAATCCAACAGGATACAGGATTGTGAGGAAAGGTGGTGACTCAGCGTAGAGGGATAATTTCATCTGGTAGATGGTTTAGATCTATCTTCCCTCTCCGAGTTCATTTAGAGTCCTCTGTAGCTGGATTTTAGTGTCCAGCCTGTCTAGGGTATAATTTTGATTAGGCCTTTCAGTCCAACTTTTTAAACAGTCTTCAAAACGTAAGGCTAGTCTTCAACAGTAGAAAACTCCATAATGCCTGGTTGACGTTTAGACAACATTTAGTTTATTACACGACTTAGCTCCTAATTGAAGGCATCCATAAAAATAGTCAATGGCAATCTCTAGCCAGTCCATAAGATCAGTCTATCATCACGTAGACTACGGAAACAATGTCAGAGGCATATTGCTGAAATATTTAATATATAGTTCCACAAACATTCCTCTCCTTTCAGCAATGACTTGTCCGTTTAAATATCATCAAGCTTAGGCTCCAACTGTAGGACGACCTAGCTGATATAAATGATAAAACTCTGTAACAAGAGTACACTATCTGGAGCTCGTCCAAAAACACGTCTTTCTCACACGGAGAATACACAGCAAAAGAGGCCGACTTCAAGATTGAATCTTCGACCTGAAGCCGGCAACGGGTCGTCTGCTCGAAAACAGCAGACTATATGACGTACTTCTGGGGTAGTATGGGCAACGCTTATCAACAAGGAAATGAGTACATAAACCCTGTCCAGTGCGATAGAGCAACTCTATGCCATAGTTAGGAGGAGCTCATTCAAGTATGTCCGAGATGCTAGAGTCTGGAGGAGGCCAGAGATTGGAAGTGATCACTACCTGCTAACAATCAAAAGAACAACTGAAAGAGTTGCTCAGCCTAGGAACTGCCCAGCATCACGCAAGAAACCAAGTAAATGAACGGAAGAAATGAGCATTAAGACCTACAAGCTGAGAGAGCCAGAAATTAAGACCAGATATCAGGGGCTTATTACTACAGCGGTGAGAAACACAGAAGAACAACCTGATGACTTGGAAACCCTGTGACTTAAATTCAAGGACATCATAAAGACAGCTGCTGCAGAAGCATGTGGTGAAGTCCAACTTGGGAACAAGAGAAAGAGGACACCTTGGTGGAGAGAGGAAGTCAAAGCGAAAATAAGAGAGAAGAAAATGGCATGGAAACAATACTTAGGAGCTAAAAACACAGCAGGACAAATAGAGAAATATAGAGAATATGTGATACTCAGAACAGAAGCAAAGAACAAGGTGCTAGCAGTAAAACAGAAGTCCTGGGAAGAATTTGGAGAAAAGCTAGAAAAAGATGCGCAAGAAAACCAGAAATTGTTCTATAAGACCCTAAAGAACGTGAGGAAGGAAAAACAATGCCCTCTCAAATTTATAAAGGACAAGCAAGGCAAATTGCTTACTGCCCCGAAGGAAGTAATGGAAAGAATATTTCTCAGAACTCCTTGATGGTGAGCAAGGTCAAGCATCAGAAATGATAACCACTAGCACAGAAGAGGGAACAAATGGTGGTGAAGATGACATAAAGATGGAAGAACTGAAGGCAGCACTGGAGAAAATCAGGATGGGCAAAGCAGCAGGGCATGATGGTATAACACCAGAAATGGTTAAGTACATGGGAGCATCAGGTGACCTATTACTCTTAAGGGTTCTACAGGCAGCGTGGTGCAACAAGACCATACCAAAGGACTGGGAGATTGCCATCATAACACCAATTTTCAAAAAGGGTGACAATCGACAATGTGGAAACCATAGAGGCATATCCCTTCTCAGTGTCCCTGGTAAAATCTACTCTAGAATCCTAGAGCAGAGACTCTGACGCCTAGCTGAGCCACAATTGGATGAGGTCCAGTGCGGATTCTGAGCAAACCGAAGTACTCAAGACCTAATCTTCACACTCAGACAGCTGAGTGAAAAGGCCCTTGAGTATAAGAGTGAGATCCATCTTTGTTTCATAGATCTGGAAAAGGCATTTGACAGGGTCCCCTGGAGCAAACTTTGGGACTGTTTGGCAAGGAAGAACATTCCAGCACCTCTGATTCATGCTATACAGAGCTTCTACAAGTCTTGCAGAAATTATGTGAGGACAGCAAACCATAAGTCAGAAGAGTTCAGGACCACCACTGGTGTAAGACAAGATGATATCCTGTCACCTTACCTTTTCATACTCCTCATGGATGATGTTATCAAGTCATGTAAGGAGAGAACAAGAAAGTATTCAATGGGGTACTGGAAGATGAGACAGGTATGTATTTCAGAGCTGGCATTTGCTGATGATGTTGCCCTGATTGCTAAATCAGAGGCACATCTCAAATCCAACCTGCAAGTCTGGAAGGAAGAGCTGGAGAAGAGAGGGATGGTCATAAGTAGCTCCAAAACAAAATCCATGGTGATTCACGAGAAGAAAGAAGACATCAGATTAAGCTGGGAGAACAGGTCCTGGAGCAGATCGACCACTTTAAATATCTTGGAGCTATTATAGACTGAAAGGGAGGCATCAAAGAAGAGTTGGCCACTCGAAAAGCAGCAGCTGGGAGACTTTTTCAGGCCATAAATTGAGGATTCCTCAGCAAGAGAGAGGTTGATAAGAAAACAAAGATGGCTGTATACCGCTCCACCTATGTCCCAGTCTTGACATATGGATGCGAGTCATGGGCAATGACTAGAACCCATAAAAGTCAGATCCAAACCTCAGAAATGAGGTATCTGAGGAAGGTGGTTGAAGTAACAAGAAGAGACATGGTCTGCAACCAGACGATACGTCAAGGCCTAAAATCCTACCCCCTGCAGACCCAAGTAGAACAGTCCCAACTAAGATGGTTTGGCCATATCTGCAGAATGGGAGAAGATCGGCTACCATGACAAGCATGGGAAACAAAGAGCCAGGGATCCAGACCCCCAGGATGACCCAGAGTCCACTGGGAGGACAACATTAGACAATCTTTGAAGGACCGAGGATGAACGAACGAACGAACGAACTTTATTTTCGAAGGGTAAAGAATTGGGCGCGCACTCCCGTCTAACATTCTGCCCTTCCACTCTCATTAATCTTGCATACTATATCCTTTCATTCCCACATGATGCTTTAAGCATTAATTTAAAGGCATGCAACATTATAAAGTTACCATAACAGCATTCATTTACATTATGCAATCATAATTTTTTTTTTAAATGAGTAGGTTTTTTTTTTTTTTTTGAAACAAACAAGCTAGTAATTGGGGGAAAAAAGTAATAATAAAATAAAATAAATAAAACAATAAATAAAAATAAATAAATTCTGTATACCGACACTCACACATGCGGTCAATCCGTCTACAATTAATCTGTATTTTTGAATGTGTCATCAATCATCAATACAAAAATTACATAAACACATTCTCGCTTATGTCCATACATTCTTGGTGGAAAATGAAATAATAATAATAACGCTTTCTTTACGCACTTCTGTGGCAGGAAAAGTCTTTTAGCAGTAAAAAAAAAAAAAAAATTCACATTTCTAAAGTGCAGTGGTATGCGGGTACATTCTCATGATTCACATTTCTAAAGTACAGTATTATGTGGGTACATTCTCACATACATTGCATTATATAATAATATTTTAAAGTGCATATAATAATAATATTACATGGATATAAAACAAATTATTCACAAAAAACGAGTGGAGGAGGAAAAGAAATGTTGACCTATGGATGATATGTTGACAGGCAAATGCTGTTTCTATGGGGATAGATAATCAGTGTTGAGGAAGTGTTTGAAAAGTGCTTTGTTAAAAGAATATTGTGTAGGTAGGCTTTTTAGGTGGTGTGGAAGGCTGTTCCATAAGTAGGCACCAGAGTAGGCTAGACTCTTTTTGAACAGGTCGATCCTAGGTTTGGGCAGACGTAACTGATGTAATTGTTGTCCCTCTCTTCTACTGGTTTGAAACAATGATCGTAGGTACGACGGGGCATTGTTAGATAGAATTGTGTGAGTCAGCTTGGCTTTGTTGTAGAGAAGACATTTTTTTAGCGACAGTATTTTGGGTTCTTTTCCTGTCCTTGTGTGTGGTGTCGTGCGATTATCGGTGATCAGACGTACTGCTCTCTTTTGCAGGGAGTGCAGTCTCTTCGAGGTGGAAGCAGGGCAACAATCCCATAGTGTAGAGCAGTAATCTAGATGTGTCTGTATATGTGAGGTGTAGAATAATAGTCTAGTGTCTGCGTCTAAGAAGTGTTTTATTTTGGCTAGCTGGTACGTCTTTTGAGCTAAGTGTTTGGTTAAATTCCATACATGGGAGTTCCACGTTAAGTGCTGGTCAATCGTGATCCCTAGAACTTTGTGTTCTGTTACATGTTCAATGACTAGAATGGAACCAGGCCAGGAGGAAGACAGCCGATAGGATAGTCTGGCGCTCTCTCTTCCAAACCTCTACACCTCACGGTAGAAGGGGAACGACTAAGTAAGTAAGTAAGTAAGAGTGCGATAGAGCCTGTTATGATTTTACACATAACACCCAGCCAACAATGTTTTATGCTTCCTTGAATGGATTCCTGTTTTGTGCTGGCCTTCAAAGCATGTATACACTGCTTAGACAGTGCAGACTATGCTGCCTTGGCCATGTCCGCCGCATGGAAGATGGTCGCATCCCCAAAGATATTTTCTATGAACAGCTGGGCGACCGCATCTGAGGTGCAGAGATTTGTGCAAGAGAGACATGAGGGCACTGGACATAAATCCAGCAACCTGGGAGGATGAAGCTGCCAATTGTACCAAATGGCAATGCTGTTTATGGCGCTAACTCAGATTGAGCAAAAAGAAGCTCTCACAACAAGCAGAAGAGAAATGAACATCAGGCAAAAAAAAAAAAGCAGCTGAGGACTGTCATCTCAGCGGTGCATTCTCATCGTCAGTTATGACTGAAGGGGGCTGCAACTTCTACTAATGAATGGATTTTTGAAACAAAAACTGATTTAAAATAAAGATGCACTTTTCTTTTTATCTGCACTGTCTTAAGTACACTTTCAAAGTTTATTAAAAAAATTCGTCATTAGAGACTTTAACTGTCGTACAGATTTAATTTCCTTACTTCTGTTTTAAAAGTAGTTCTGAATGTTGAATTTAATTGTTGAGAGTTATTATAGAGGTTGATGTAATGCTGATTTACTTGTCATGAGTTGTGGAGGCTGCATTGAATTTTGTATTTACTTGTCTTAGGTTAAGTTGCAGAAGGGAGAATCACCTCAAGAGTCACCAGCTCCTACTCCTGCCCCAGCTCCTCTACCAACACTGACTCCAGTGGCAGATCAAGATGAGTTTGATGATCCTGGGGTTAAAGGTCGCTCAAGATCAATCAACGAACACCTGTCCCATGTATGTAAAATGTGATTTCAGTAACACTAACTCCTTTGCGTTTACTAGTTTACGCTTAATGTTAGATTTACTGATGTAAAAGAATATTTTCACCCGTGTCTTAACTGGGGCCCGAAAAGGTACAGAGAATAATAAAAACTACAAGGAGAGCAACTGAGGAGGGTTGGGCATGGGATCGACTGTGCCATGCAGTAGAAACTTTAACCCACAAAAACTTCAACAAATAATCTGGACAAGTCAACTAAAGAAATGAATTCAATTCAGCCATCATTCAGAAGAAGGTCCTTTGCTAAGGAGGTTTATGATGCAACCCAGAGAAAGCTGAGTGGAGTCTGAGTTGCTGACTTACTTTTTTCCTCTAGGAAAATTTGCATATTCTGCATCTGGAATATCTGTTCATTGACTTGACTTGACTTTGATCCACTGTCATTGAGCGTTAGCTCTTGGTGACCTTGATGCCATTATGTGTTACTGCGCAGTTCTTATAAACTGTTTTGGGCTGCCATAAAGTGTATTGTCTATGGAATGGTTGTGTGGTAAGAGTTGTCTCATTCCCTGGAGTGCAAGGTATAGTAGTAGATGGTGTTCTACTGTCTCCAACAGGTTTGGGCAGTGTCTGCATTTTGTTATATTTTGTGAACACATTCTATTTCGGTGGTCATTTAGTGTAGAGTGACCTGGTCTCAATCTGAAGATTCTGGTTTGGTATTTTTGTTCAATACGGTTGATAGCATCTTCCTTATTTGGGGCTGTTAGGGGTATGAAGAGTCTTCTTCCTGTTTTAGCTTGTGCCCATGTGTTCAGCCAATCTTCTTTGCAGTTGTTTTTTATTATTTGTTTTATTGTTAACATACTCAATAGTTGGTAAATTTGTGGCATTTTTGCTGCCTTCTTTGCTAGTTTATCAGCTGCTTCATTCAATGTGATGTTTATGTGGCCAGGTATCCATTGCATGTAGATTTCTGTTCCATACAAGTTCGTAATTTTGTGGAATATTTCTTGAACCTTCTGGATAGTACTGATTGAGTTGTTTTTCCAGTTTTCTATTGCCAAGAGGGCAGCCTGTGAGTCTGAGAACACCACAACAACATTTGGTTCTATTTCATTTGATTCAAAGAGTTCAAAGATTCCAGTTAAAGTTTTCTGAATGGTGACTACTTCTGCATCGTAGTTTGTGCACCAGGTACCACAGGGACCTGCAATTTTGATGAGTTTTTCTGTATTGGGTGGGATGATTATGGCCCCGTATCCAACATTTATGGCTGCTTTAAAAGCTGATCCATCTGTGTAAGCATGGATAATATCTTCTTCATATTGACAGATAGTTTCCACCGCAAGTGTTTTCAGCAGGGCATGTATGAGGCTTTTATTTGCGGGTTGCAGAAGGTTTGAACATATTATTGGTCTTTTTAGTTCTATGTGGGGTGGTAAGTCAGGTACAGCTTGGGTAGGCAGTCTAGTCTCTGGTATGGGGTGTTTCCCTAAAAGCTGTTGGTACCTTCTAGCAATGGAGGTCTTTTTAATTCGGTACTTTGAGTTGTGGTCATTGATAATATTTTTGCAGGGGTTATCCTTGACAGCTCGCAAGAACCTTTCTGCCGTGATGATAACTGATTTCTCTCGCCTTAGTTCTAGGGGTTCCACATTGGTGAAAATCTCACATGCGCTGGTCGGGGTAGTTGGCAAGCCTCCACAAATGAATCTGAGTACCTGGTTTTGTTATGCGATCTAGTTTCAGTCTAAGTGTTGGGCTAGCAGGGGTAGAGAATAATCCAAAAGTGAGCACACATATCCCAAGGACAGATGACGTAGGGTGCACTGGTTGGCTTCCCATATAGTGCTTGCCAATCGCTTTATGGGGTACAGCGGATTGATCAACCGCTTGCTTGTCACAATGATTACGGAAACAACAATTAATATTCTGTTGTACCAATAAACGCCTTTAGGCGTAACGGAACAACGGATAATTTCTTGTTGCCCTAAGACGCCGCAAGGCGTAATGGCCACTGACTGCTTGGTCGGTCTTTGGCTAAGGACGGAAGAAGAAGAAGAATCGCTTTATAAGGTTCAGCTTTCTATCTGCCTTTGCATTTAGAGAGTCCACATGTGTTTTGTATGTGAGTCTAGTATCTAGCTATATCCCTAGATTGTTCTCTTTAGCTAGCTTTGTATTATCAAGTTTTAAATCCATTTCTGTTCTTACTGTTTTGTTGGTGAGTGTGAATATAGTGTAGACTGTCTTACTATTGTTGATCACCATTTTCCACAAGCTGCAGTAGGTTGTTAAAGCAGCCAGTGTATGGTTTAGTTTCTTTTGTAGTTGCAAAGTGGACTTCCCTTCTGCCCATAAGACTTGGTCATCAGCAAACAGGGCGCTGGGTATTTCAAGGTGGTCTGCCAGGTCATTTATGTATATGAGGAAAAGGATGCAGCTTAGGGCTGAGCCTTGTGGGAGGCCTTCTTGGATTGTTCTTTTTCCTGATGTTGTTCCGTTGAACATTGTGAAGATGGTTCGATTTGTAAGGAATATAAGTTTATAAACCAATAAAACGGTATTGAATCAGTTTTACAAATAACGGTTCACATGAAACAAGGGACGTTTCGGGTTTTACCCTTCGTCAGCCACAAACAGGTGACAAAGACAAGAATTACATATAGATACTACAAAAACATACGATGATGAGAAACATTCACTAAATGAGCGATACAAGCAGATGGAAAAAGTAAACACCCACAGTGATAAGCGAAAAAAGAACAATAATAATGCAAGAAAATCGTAAAACCTAAAAGAAATACAGAAACAAGAAAGTAAATAATCAACGAAACGAAAAAAAGAATGAACAAAACTTCGGAACAAGTAAAAGATCACTTAGCTAGATCCGGAGATGCTTGGAATAGAAGACCGTAAGTACTCTGTCCAAGAAATCTCTAAGGAAATGATGTATAAGAAAGCGACAATTATAAAAGATACAAAAGGATATGAAACGAACCAAAACAAAAACATAAGAAGATAGATTGAAAAAACAACGAATAAAGAAGAATGAAAAAGAGAGAAAAGCTACCAGAATTTATGCAAAATGATGTTGAACATTAAGCCCATCAGGAGATAAAACGCCCATTTGAAAAATAAGACGATTCTCCAACGAAAAGCGAGTTCGGTCATCACCGACACATGAAAGGAGGGCAGTCACATGAATATCGGAATTACCTGAATGGTCAGGCCTATTGAAATGAAGGGCCACCGGTAAATGTTTGCCATGACAGATGACATTCAAGTGCTCACGAAACCTGTCTGCCAAATGCCTGCCATTTTCACCAATATAGGTAATGCCACACCTCTTGCAGATGATAGCATGAATCAGGTTTCTGGATTCACACGTGAAAGACTCCCTGATGATAAATTTACCTTTCGGAAAAGTGACTGTCTGAGTTTGGAGTACAAACGGACAGCTCTTACATATGTGGCATTGGCACGGTTTAGTACCAAAGTATAAAGGGCTAGTATGTCGCAAGCAACTGTGTACAAGAATATCCCTAAAATTCCTATCCCTACGATATGCCACCAAAGGTGTATCACGAAACAACTCTCTGGTATCAGGATCAGAGTGGAGAATAGGCAGATGTCGAAACAGAATTCTCTTCACCGCCAGACAGTGAGGATGGAAAGTTAGAACCAGTTTAAGTCTGTCAGATTGGACAGAAGGTTTAGTAGTGAGTGCCATCTGATGAGTGACGCGTGTGATACGATTAAGAGCATCAGATAAAACATGTTCTGGATAAAGACGTCGGCGAAAGAACTCGAGCATCTCTTGAGCTCGCTGATGGAAATCATCATCATCTTGACATAACCGATGCAAGCGAAGAAGTTGAGAAAAGGGAATGGAATTTTTACAACTAAGATTATGCGATGAAGTATGAAGAAGGAAACCATGAGCGTCAGTAGCCTTATAATAGACAGACGTTTTAAGACCAGTAGGGCTAATAGTAACAGTGATGTCAAGGAAGTTCACTGAAGTCGTAGAAATTTCAGAAGTGAATTTGATGGCAGGATTGAAATTACCAACATAGTCAATAAATCGACGGAGGTCTACCTCAGACATGTCTGTAATGCCAATACCATCATCAATATAGCGGCGGTAAAACTCGGGTATTGGTCCATCGTAACTTTGAAAGACCAAATATTCAAAGTGGCCCATAAACAGGCAAGCATAACTAGGGCCCTATCTTAGTACCCATAGTGACGCCACTGATTTGGTTGAAGAATTGGCCATTAAACTCAAAAGAGTTGAGAATAAGAACCAACTCAGCAAGGCGAAGAAGCGGACTTGTAGGCAAGCATAACTAGGGCTCATCTTAGTACCCATAGCCACGCCACTGATTTGGTTGAAGAATTGGCCATTAAACTCAAAAGAGTTGAGAATAAGAACCAACTCAGCAAGGAGAAGAAGCAGACCTGTAGGCAAGCATAACTAGGGCCCATCTTAGTACCCATAGCCACGCCACTGATTTGGTTGAAGAATTGGCCATTAAACTCAAAAGAGTTGAGAATAAGAACCAACTAAGCAAGGCGAAGAAGCGGACCTGTAGGCAAGCATAACTAGGGCCCATCTTAGTACCCATAGTGACACCACTGATTTGGTTGAAGAATTGGCCATTAAACTCAAAAGAGTTGCGAATAAGAACCAACTCAGCAAGGCGAAGAAGCGGACCTGTAGGCAAGCATAACTAGGGCCCATCTTAGTACCCATAGTGACGCCACTGATTTGGTTGAAGAATTTGCCATTAAACTCAAAAGAGTTGTGTGTAAAGTGAGGTGGAAGGGCTTAGAAAGAAAGACAAGGCAGTCCTTATTCTGGAATCCCCGGGATAAGAGAGGTTGCCCAGAAAACACATGTAAGAAGAGAACTGGAGACAGAAATAAAAGGAATGAAGAAGAAACGGAAAGACCTTGACCTGATGGCACGGGTCAGGAGGACTTGGAATAAGCTTGTTGAAGGCCTATGCTCCTTGGTGAGCTGAACATAATGATGAAAAAAACTTTTAAAAATAACGAATGGACACTTGAAGGTACTATTTTTGTATTGTCTTCCATGTTCTTAATGCCATGCTGATTGGTTTATGCAACAATGTTCCTCAACAAATTCTAATATGAGGCTGTGTATGAGGCTGACAACTTCATTATGTAAAAACTTGTTGCTATAGAAACCTCCACAGCAAAATATCAGCACAAAGAATCTAACAAACCAAAATACACAACCAAAAAAACCAAAGAAATAATATAAATGATTGCCTGTGGTGAGATCCAGATTCACAGAATGGTAAGCCCAGAAGTCTGAAGCGGGTGCTGTAACTTATTATTTGCTGAAATTTTAATAAAAATTCAATCAGACCATGAAAGAACTGCCAATGTACAGCTAAACAACAAAACACATTAAATGCATTAAACACGTTAAATTTTATGGTAATGAAGATGGTACCTTAGGCACAAAAAGCTAAACGGTTCATTCGTCAAATTCATGCCTAGACTTCCTGCCCCATGCCATCCTTTCAAGTTCTTTTCATGTCTTTCTTATCCCTTTAACTTCTATCTCCAACTCCCTACTTCATGTGATTTTAAGTCTCGGTTTATTTCTCTTCCCTGGCGATTTTAGAACAAGGACTGCCTTGTAATGTTATAAATTGGTTCATATGTTTGGCTGTGTCATTTTGTTTCCACTTGCATCTAGAAAGTTAACAATATCAGCGAGAGTTTGTTAAGACATTATTTGTGATATTATTACATTACTTTGTTAAGGCATTATTTATGATAGTATTACATTACTTTGTTAAGGCATTATTTATAATATCATTACCTTACTTTGTCTGCTGTCCCCTTCTTACAGTCTCCAGACAGTGACAAGGCCAAGCTGATATCCCGCATGGCTAGGATGGGACAACCAATGTTGCCTTTCCAGGGAGCTATAGCAGCACAGCCCGAAGACAGCGATGAAGAAATGGTAATACTTCTTCTCTTTTCTACTGCTTATTCAATAAAGCATCTCATGTAGGGTGATTATTGGTTCCTGATCCAGTTGTGCATATTGCTGTGCTGTTGTGTTACATTACTTTATGATGCTTGACATCCACTTGAACCCACTTCTCTTGTTCTTTATTTCTAGTCACTTCCATAATGAGGTTGTATGCCAATACAGCTGGTTAATGGGCATTCATTCTCACAAGTTGAATGATAATAAATAAAATTACCAAAAGTATTTCAACACTCACTTATTGCCAGAACCGGAAAAGGCAGCAATGAATAGTAACACTGTACATTACATGCATGCCAGAGAGAATGATTAAGGGAGATATGAGGTCATCTACCCCATCCAGTGGAAACTCAAAGTTAAAAAAAAAAAAACCTCAATCAAGAACCTGAACAAATCTTATAAAAGAAATAAAGCAAGTGATTCAAGTGAGTCATCCCAGATGGAAAAAAGTTTTGGAGGAGTTTTATTAAATAAGGAGAAAGCCAAAAGGAATCAAAGTTGCTGAGTGACTTAATTTTACCTGGAAGAATCATCAGATTAGGTACATGGAATGTTTGAGCACTAAATGAACAAAGAAGAACTGCAAAGGTTGCAGCAGAAATGAGGTTGTAAAATTGACATCCTAGGACTGTGCAAAACAGGAAGGAAGGCAACAACAGCAAAAATAGAAGAAATTGAACACAGGAGAAATACTGCTTTCCTCAGGACATGAGGGAAAACTGTGCACACCACAAAGGAAAGCATGTCTCTTATCCTGGCCAATGAAGTACGGTGAACATTCATAGAATGAGAAGCAGTGGGACCCACACTAATATCAGCAGCATTCAAAACTCCCAAATGTCATATGGTGATGATGGTGTGTGGTTATGAGTGATAAAGAACAGATAAGTCACTTGATTAAATGGTATATTATTATGCATGCTTGTATGGTAAGTTTAAATGATTAGTGTTCAGAATTGTCATAACAATTAAAGTTAGGTTTCTTGAGTAGGAACTATTATCCGAAGCATATGTTGTCGGTGATTATCTCATGAAGACAAATGAGTTTGGCTGATTATTTTTGGGTGAAGATACTAATTGCACATCAACGAGGGACTGATGACAAGAACCAGACAAGTTCCAGTGGAACAAGAGATGAGAAGAAGACAAGGCAATCCTTATTCTGGAATCCCCAGGGTAAGAAAGGCAGAGGTAGTCCAAAAAAACACACGGAGAAGAGAACTTGGGACAGAAATGAGAATAATGAGGAAGACATGGAATGACCTTTTGCGGATGGCACGGGACTTGGAAGTTGTTTGTTGAAGGCATATGCTCCTTATCAGTAAGAAATCAGCAACTGGTGCGGACGGACACCTTCACATGCTTAGGGTGCATGGTGACGCCAGACGGCATGGCGGGCAGAGACATCAGCGTCAGAATGAATAGGGCAAGAACAGCCTTTTTTGGCCTAAACAACATCTGGAGGTCCTCTCAATACAGCACAAGCACAAAATTAAGATTATGTCAGAACTGTGTGCTTTCTGTGCTTCTCTGTGGTGCGGCGTGCTGGGGAGTTGCAGAGAGGGAGGTGTCGAGATTGTCCTCTTTTCACACAACATGCCTGAGAGAAATTCACCGAATCTTTTGGCCGAATACCATCACCAATCAAGATCTGCTTACTCGGAGCAAGCAAGAGGACATGCACACCATCATAGCTGGCAGACGCTGGAGCTGGGTTGGCCATGTCCTCAGAAGAGACCCCGATGCCATCACAAGAACAGCTATGCTTTGGACCCCTGAAGGAAAACGAAAGAGAGGCCGACCAAAAACAACCTGGCGGAGGACTGTGGAGGCTGGGATGCAAAGAATGAACCAGAGTTGGGGCACTGTACGAAGGATGGCCGCCGACCGAGCAAAGTGGAATCAATTTGTTGTTGCCCTACAAGACGCCACTAGGTGTTATGGCCACTGACTGCTTTGACGGTCGGCGGCTAAGGATCAAAGAAGAAGAAGATATGCTCCTTGGGGAGCTAAAAGGGTGTTGATTATTAATTTGGGCTTTGAGAGAGCCAGATGTATTTCCTGTTTCAGGCTGTCAGTGCTTTATTGTTTCTACATATAATATAGAAGTTTGGCTGTGTATTTGTACACTGTCCAGTATTAAACTGAATGGCAACAAACATCTTAAACATTCTCAGCACAACCAGATGCAGTCAACAGTTTCTGCATCCGTCAAGCCACCTCTACCAGCAAAACCTAGATCGCCATCAGGAATTGGCCTGAATTCCCCGCTTGGGCAAGTCATTATCTCACAGGCACAACCCACAATGATGAATCCTGGTTATACCATGGTTGGCAATCAACCTATGGTCGTAAACTCAACTGCTGACCTATTTCAGCAGCAACAGCCAGCATTTCTTCAAAGTAAGAGTTGTCCTGAAAGTTTGTTTCCTTTCTTTCTTCTTATTCATTGTTCTTTTTTAAATAATAAAGGGAGCTTCTTTAGAACTGGAGTAGGAGAGCCGCGCTGGTGTAGTGGTTACCAAACTGTGCTGGCGACTGGGTGACCAAGGATCAAACCCGGGGAGAACATTTGAAGATTTTTCCTTGACCGGGATTTGGACTGGATTAACTCAAGCCCTGGCGAGAACATTTGAAGAGTGTCGTCGACCAGGGACTGGCAGCTCCTGAGTCGACCCAGCTCTAATAGGTACCTCCGAAATCGGCGAGTATCTGCCTGAATGGCAAGGGACACCTGTCGCTGTAAAGAAAAAAAATGGATACTCACGTAAAATCAGTCTCAGGTTAGATATACTAACCTGAGATTTCGCCTCGAGTAATAGCAGGCGTACGAAAAAAGAAAAAAAAAGAACTGGAGCTCCTTGGGGAGTTGTGAGGAGACACAAAAACAGAATAAGCCTACCCTCATGCATGTCATAGACGGTGACTAAATTGAGGTTGTTAATGGGGACTGGCAATCTCATCGTGTAAAAGAAATAGGTACAGAAGCCATTGCTGCAAGAGAATGTGAGTGTTTGGTGCAGACGTCTTGCAGGCGGGGGCAACTACTGTGGTGGCTGCATGCTGCATAAGGAGCGAAAAGGAAGATGATGATGTAAAACTGGAAGATGATGATGTAAAACTAGAAAATGATGATGTAAAACTGGAAGATGATGATGTACAACTGGAAGAGGATGATGTAAAGCTGGAAAATGATGATGTAAAACTGGAAGAGGATGATGTAAAACTGGAAGATGATGATGTAAAACTGGAAGATGATGATGTAAAACTGGAAGAGGATGATGTAAAACTGGAAGATGATGATGTAAAACTGGAAAATGATGATGTAAACTGATGTAAAAACTGGAAGATGATGATGTAAAACTGGAAGATGATGATGTAAAACTGGAAGATGATGATGTAAAACTGGAAGATGATGATGTAAAACTGGAAGATGATGATGTAAAACTGGAAGATGATGATGTAAAACTGGAAGATGATGATGTAAAACTGGAAGATGATGATGTAAAACTGGAAGAGGATGATGTAAAACTGGAAGATGATGATGTAAAACTGGAAGATGATGATGTAAAACTGGAAGATGATGATGTAAAACTGGAAGATGATGATGTAAAACTGGAAGATGATGATGTAAAGCTGGAAGATGATGATGTAAAACTGGAAGAGGATGATGTAAAACTGGAAGATGATGATGTAAAACTGGAAGAGGATGATGTAAAGCTGGAAGATAATAATAATAATAATAATAAATTCTTTAAGCACCAAACACGGCGCATAAGGCAGAAACCAGTGCTCTCCAGGTTTGTTGTGACGCCACTCCTCTTAGCTCTTGATGTAAAACTGGAAGATGATGATGTAAAACTGGCAGATGATGATGTAAAACTGGAAGATAACGTTTAAAAAAATAAATGTCGGTATAGAGACAGTTTTACAATTGAACAATACAACAAAATTGAACAATACAACAAAATTGAACAATACAACAACATTGAACAATACAACAAAATTGAACAATACAACAAAATTGAATAATACAACAATATTGAACAAAACAACAACATTGAACAATACAACAAAATTGAATAATACAACAACATTGAACAATACAACAACATTGAATAATACAACAAAAACTGTAATTAAAAAAAAATTTTCTTACTAAAATGATGTTACTTTTCCCCAGTGTTACCTGTGTTGTTTATTTCTTTTCATCTTTCTGGGTCGCTGATCTTATCTATTTTTGTTCATCTATTTTTTTGAATGTTTGCATTGTGCTTTGTCTTTTATCTTTGTCTCCTCTTTGTGATTGTGGCTTATGAAAATTGAGGCCATAGTGCTCAAGTAAAGAGCCCTTAGCGCTTTTCTAATTTAAACCAAATTTATAATTGGTCACAATTTTTTTTTGGCTAAAGTTATAAATACAACAATTAATCAACATTGATTCCACAGTTCATGAGTTGTTTCTTGCAACAGGCAGACAAATGTGTAGACAAAAAGTGAAATTATTGGCCAGTTTTCCATTGCAAATTAAGAAAGAATGACTGTGCAGTCTCTGCTGATTTATGCTGACCTATGACAGTATTGTGGGGATGGACTTTTGGAGATGCTGTTAGCTGGAGCACAAAAGAAGAGAGAAAGAAGAAATTCTATGCTATGCCTGCACAGGTGTTAATGGGTACCTCTGCTGTCGAGTTAATCAAGGCAGAGGCAGCAAGGAAGAGAACTAGTTCCCCCACCTCATGAAACTGAGACCAAGTTTAGGTGATGTCTCTAACACTTCACTCCCTTACAGCAGTATCTGCTATGGGAACTACCTTTACCGTACCACATGAAAGCACTGTACCAGATCGCTGTTTATGTTTTGTTCAACATAGCTCGAGAACATTTCGCCAGCAGTGTGTTTCTGGCGTCTGATAGGAGAACATTAACACTGTACCTTCCCAGGGAGTGTCTGTTTCGCAGACAAGTTAGAGTGCTGGCATCTCATGGCAAAGGCACCAGGTTTGAAACTCCATTCTACCCAGCTGTAAATGGGTACCTGGCACTACTCTTGATTTACGGACAGCAAAAGCAGTGAGGAAGAAAACTGGTTGCCCCACCTCTCAAAGCTGGAGCTGGTATAGTTAAGTCTCTAACACTTCATTCCTTATCACAGTATTTGCTATGGAACTACCTTTTACCATACCAGGCATGTCACAGAAGGTGACTAAGGAGGGTTGGGCATGGGCGATTATCCCATCCTGTTGAAACAGGATGCCAAAAAACTTCAACAACGGCATGGACATCCAAAGCCAATAATTCAGCTCAGACATTCAAGGCAAAAATAAATACCTTATCACTGTACAGGCTAAGAGAAAACTGGGTGGAACAATTTTTGAAGGCCTAGCTGCACAAGTTGTTGAAGGCCTAGCTGCACAAGTTGTTGAAGGCCTAGCTGCACAAGTTGTTGAAGGCCTAGCTGCACAAGTTGTTGAAGGCCTAGCTGCACAAGTTGTTGAAGGCCTAGCTGCACAAGTTGTTGAAGGCCTAGCTGCACAAGTTGTTGTAGGGTAATTAATGGAAACATCTAGATTAACTTATTCCTTGTGGCTTCTGTCAGTCATAGGATATCTGCAACATTCTTCCTGTACACATTGTTCTGTGCTGCCTTCTTTGCATAGTCTCATGGTATAACCACTCTCTCCATCTCTTTCGTTGATCTTCTCATGTCTTATATAATCCTCAATTAGTACATCTGCTTCATAATGCAGGAAGAAATCCCTGAAAGTGGGATTGTTCTTTCATTTTCTTTTTGCTTCCCTATGGAGCATAGAATCACCACAGCAGCTGGCCGCTTAGCAGGAAGCCTGCTCTAAATCATTCATGTGCTCCTCCAGCAGTGGATACTGTAGTCCTCCAGCAGTGGATACTGTAGTCCTCCAGTAGTGGATACTGTAGCATTTTGTTTTACACGATAAGGGTGCCAGCTCCATGCACAATCTCATATTAGTCTCTTCTTAGAAATTGTTGGACGGAGCAGTAGTCATTTATTTCATTGTCTGCTCAGTTACCCCTGGCAACTGTCTGAGGGCTTTAAGTGTACTGATGTATGAAAATTTCTCTGTCTACTCAGTGACCCCTGGCAACTGTCTGAGGGCTTTAAGTGTACTGATGTATGAAAATTTCTCTGTCTACTCAGTGACCCCTGGCAACTGTCTGAGGGCTTTCTGTGTGCTTATGTATGAAAATTTCTCTGTCTACTCAGTGACCCCCGGCAACTGTCTGAGGGCTTTCTGTGTGCTTATGTATGAAAATTTCTCTGTCTACTCAGTGACCCCCGGCAACTGTCTGAGGGCTTTCTGTGTACTTATGTATGAAAATTTCTGTGTCTACTCAATGGCCCCCAGTAACTGTCTGAGGGCTTTCAGTGTACTTATGTATGAAAATTTCTCTGCATGTTTTCACGTATATTTTTATATACAGACTGTCCTCAAACTACGACATATGCGATTTACAACCACTGGTACTTACGATTAATCTTATTATATTATTTTTTATTATTTTCTACTCCCGCGTTCGGTCATAATTTAAAAAATTTATTTAGTACGGTACTCTACTGTAGAGAGCCATGGTAGCACAGAGGTTAGTGCACTAGCTTTCCAGCTTGACGGCCCATGGTTCGGTCCCAAGTTAAGGTGGGATTTTTTAGACCGCAAATGACTCCAGGATCAACCCAGCCTCATGTGTACCAGAGCAAGTCTTGGAAGATTAAAGGCGGCAGGCGTGATGCTGACCACATCATCCCTAGTGTGCCGTTTGGTCAAGTAAATATGGGCCTAACACCATATTCGCAAGATTTTTTTGTTCTCTCTTATGTAAAGTAATTTTATATTATAATTTGTACATTTTAGTATTCTAGCATGTTAAACGTTAACATAACATATGCTCATAGTTCATATAGTATTAAGTGATCTCAGAATTACAACCATTTTGACTTGTGATGGGGTCATGGGAACAGAACCCAATTGTAAGTTGAGGACAGTCTGTATTTATTTTCAATACACATTTCTGTTTATTTTTGTGTAAAATTTTCTTTGTTTGTATAAATATTTGTTGTGGTTTCTTTTTTTCTTTCTCCTTTCTTTTTTTTAAAACAGAATTTTCTTCTTTTCTTTTGCTTTAATAGACCTTCCTGGCGCTCAACAGTTGTCTGTCTACCAAAGCCCTAACGCTTTCTTGCAGCAACAGCAGCAACAAGCAGCCTTAATACAGCAACAACATCAGCAGTTGTTACAACAACAACAGGCAAGTGTCAATAAAATTAAACTTGATCTAAGTGCATTCTTTCTTTCATCAATTTTGGTGCTTAGACGGTCGTGTGACTTGATACGGTTCACTCTACAGAGAAGTGATGGCGCTGTTCAAATGATTCCTACTTCAAGTTCCCAGAATGCCTGTCGCTTCTGTTACAAAACTATGCTTATTTCTTTCTTTTCTACAAAAGCGTGCCATACACATATTTTCATTTATTATTAAAAAGCTAGTATATCCATCAAAACAATGACGGGGTAAAAATTAAAGCCAAAATCTTAACATTTCAGCATCCGCAGTACATTTAGAAGACTGAAGATCTTGCTTGAAACTCATTTTGTTGATTCTGAACGAAGTATTTTAAACATGATTTTAAACAAAGTATTTTAAACATGATTCTGAACAAAGTATTTTAAACATGATTCTGAATAAAGTATTTTAAACATGATTCTGAACAAAGTATTTTAAACATGATTCTGAACAAAGTATTTTAAACATGATTCTGAATAAAGTATTTTAAACATGATTCTGAACAAAGTATTTTAAACATGATTCTGAATAAAGTATTTTAAACATGATTCTGAACAAAGTATTTTAAACATGATTCTGAATAAAGTATTTTAAACATGATTCTGAACAAAGTATTTTAAACATGATTCTGAACAAAATATTTTAAACATGAACAAAGTATTTTAACTCTTAGTATACATGCTCTAAAACCGCATTTTTACGAGCTGATTTCAGAGAGTACATTTTTAGACTTTACTGATTTTGCATTAAATAATTTATTTATAATGATAACATAAAGTGTTATTGTTGCGTGATAAATTCTCGCAACATCGTTTTATTACAATATCTATTTTATAACGCAAGGGCAACAACTGCTTGAAATTTATAGTCACTTTCTCGGTAAGCATTTGTCTTCTCGCGTTGGTATCGAATGCAGTTAAGTTTGCTATGCTAGGCCGTTTTCTCAGAAAACGGTTGGCAACCTGTTGGGTTATCCTTTTAAGGTAATCATTCTTACGCTGGTTCGTAGTAAAGGTCCTTGCGTCTTAAGTTCTGAGCTGTGGTCATTTTGCGCTGGACTGCGCATGACTGGTCTTGCTTCTTGGTCGATCGATTTCCGCCCACCAGTCAGTGAGCGATTTTGAATAGCTAGGAAGATGCCTCGCTGAAGAGGGGATCTCCGCTATTTTTTGTTCTGTCAGGAATGTGAAGTCCTCTTTATGGATATTTCGTTTATTCGAGATAATACCTCTAGTGTTTCCCACATGCCGGGAGGCGTAATATTTCTGTGTATTTCCTGAAGGCAAGGTAAATTAACTTTTCATTAACTCTATCGATTTTTGGTCGTGAGCGATTCTTGATTCATAGCCTGTCTTCGAAAGGCGTCGTCACGAGATGTTTTCCCAGCTCACATGTCGCTGTATTGTACTGCATCGGTTGATGCATGTACCAAGGACCATTACTTGCTACTTTGTTACATGAACTAGGTTTGGAAAACCTTTGTCATCTAGAGGATACTTTTGAGGACATTATTTATACTTCGGCAGACGTGCCTGTCTTGCTGAAGTCAGATTAAGGAGAGTGAACTGATCTCATACATCTGGTTATCTTCTGGCTAAGATAGAAAAAGGATGGAGAATTTTCCCGACTACATTACAGCCTTATGAATGTATTGACATGCCTGTGAATCACCTTTATTATGATGCTGTCTACCGTCCATTGCTATACTGACATTGTTGCTGTGATAATGACTGTCTGATGTACCTACATATTCGCGTATACATTTTGTCACTGTGGCGTCCACAATAAATGATACAGAAAAACGTCACTAGCTGTTACAAGCATCATTGACTTTGTACGTCGTGAGTTTACTGACGTCCTATGTGGATTGCCCTGTTATTTTGTATGAACATTGTTTGACTGAACACATCTGCACACTACACAAAACCAGACATGCGGATACCATCCATCATCATATGGCATCACGCATCATTTGGTGGCCATAAGCTGGTTTGATCTGGTACCAGCAAACACGGGGGCCCTTACCCACTTCATTTTCAACAAGAATTCATCAGCATCCTTCAAGAAATTAACATTCTTCAATACAGTCAACATCTTCAAAATTTTCAAAGTACTCGGCGTTGCCCGGTAAAAGTCAAAATTTCAATTTTTTGACGGAAACAAGAATTTGACAGTACCCGGCTTTGTTACATGTTGCCGGATAACTCGGACTGCTGTTATCTTTTACGCAAGTCAAGCAAGTTGCTGCTGTCAAGGTTCCAGTGCTGTCGTTTTTGTGAAGGTCAAGTGCCGGTTGAAACGGGTTGTTTTCTGAAGAAGGCCAAGTACCGATTTCCATCAACTTACTTTTGGATTAGAAGGTCAAGTGCCGAAACAACTCAACACACAGTATTTTAGAAGCTCTAGTACCATCGTGTTAGCAGTGAAAGCAGTTCAGATGTGCCATCATCGTTGGAGCTTCGCTCTTTAGGACGTTGATTGACATCCGTTTTTTCTGCTGTTCTACGATTGGAAGCATATAAGTTAAGTGGCCTGTTTGTATGTAAACTGTGCCCTTATACTTCTGCTGAGTCTTCTGTGTATCATCTCATTCTATATGTTATATGTTTATATGTTATTTGTATATTTATATGTTTATATTTCAGCGGGTTCTCGGTTGGGTGGTGTCTCCCTTAGATCATGCCACGTCATAGAGGTCGTCTATTGTGAGCGTTTTCTGTAGGGTTTGCAAATTTCCGATACTGGAATTTGCTAAGCGACTTCTGTTGCTATTTATGTTAGTTGTGATGACATGTTTTAATATTGTTTTCGTTATTATTTCGCATTCTTCAGTTTTGTTTTGATTTGTTTGTATTTGTTAGCCTACTCTTGTCTATAATTTAGTTTCATACAACATTTTTGTTTATACACTGTGGTGTCATGTATTTTGTTTAATTCTATCGCAGATATCGTCACATTTTTTGTGATATTTCATTAATTTCTGCATTATTTTTAGTTGATTTCTGCGAACGTTTTTGTATTGTTGCTGATCTTTGTTATTGTTTACATTGTTATTGTTTACATTGTTTGCATTGTTTACATTTTCAATGTTTACATTCTGCATGTGTTTACATAGTCATTGTTTACAGTTATAGTAATTAGTTAATGGGCTATGCTAATGCACTGTTACTACTACACTGATGATAAATGAATGATGAATAGTGTCGTGCACTATTGAATGAGAAGTGCACTTATGATCAAGAATTGATTGTTGACATTTCATATACAAGTTCTTTGATTGGAGACTTGTTTCCCACAGAGACTGGGATAATATAAGGTGATGTGAATATACAAGTGCTTAATTAAGACTTGTTACACTTAGGTTTGAAATAAATTAGTTAATTATTTCAGGTTTTGGACTCATATATTACTCATCATGTCTACATTTGAGCACTTTATTGAGCAGGGTAAATTGCTTGGGAAGACTGGTGATAAGTTAGAAGAATTTGCAACTGCTCGATATGATAAAGCAATGGAAGCTGAACAAAAGAAACTGCAGATGGAAGCTGAACAAAAGAAACTGCAGATGCAGGTGGATGAAAAAAGATTCCAAATGGAAATGGAAAAACAAAAAAGGGAATCAGAAGCTGAGGAAAGAAAACTCCAGCTAGAGGCTGAAAATAAAAGACTTGAAAAAGAAGCTGAAAATAAAAGACTTGAAAAAGAAGCTGAGAATAAAAGACTTGAAAAAGAAGCTGAGAATAAAAGACTTGAAAAAGAAGCTGAGAATAAAAGACTTGAAAAAGAGGCTGAGAATAAAAGACTTGAGAAAGAAGCTGAAAGACTTCAAATAGAGGCTCAGGCTGAGGAAAGAAGATTACAGAGAGAGTCTGATGACAGGAAAACAAAAATGGAACATGAAGAAAAGGTCTTAGCTTTAGAGTTGGAAAAATTGAAATTGATGATGAACATGAGTAATGGTAATGATTCAAACAAGGGTTCATCTTCTGGTAAGGCTAATAATGATACTTTTAAGATTAAGTTACCAACATTTAGTCCTTCCAGTGATGACATAATGTTCTATCTGGACAGATTTGAACAAGCATGTACAGCTCATAACATAGACAAAGCAAAATATGTTTATCAGTTATCAGGGATACTGACAGGTAAAGCTCTAAGTATATTAAATATGGTGGATGAACCTGACAAGAACAATTATGAGGTTGTCAGGGCCGCTTTGTTAAAGAAATATCAGCTTAACGAAGACGGCTATCGTCTACAATTTAAAAACATGTTACCTGAAAATGGAGTTGAATTCTCCGAGTTTATTGCAAGAATACGCATTACTTTCTCACGATGGGTTGAACTATCTAAGACGGAAAAAACTTATGAAGGACTTATGGACTTAATACTTAGAGACAAAGTCATGTCGTCTGTCAATGAGTCTTTCCTTGCTTTCCTTCATGAACATAAACCTAAAACAATAAAAGAAATGGAAGATTTCTGTTGCCAATACGTAACTGCGCACCCACACATAACCATGGGTAACTCTAAGGTGAAAGAAGGTTTACCAGTTGCTTCGGCAGCTCCGTATGGCCAAAACTTTGCTCGTAGATCCCAACAAAATTTTGATAGAAAGGGCAGCGGTAATTTCTGTCAAAATCATGGAAATCAATTTCATGGTGATTCTTCTTCGAAGAATTGGAGACAACCTGATAGTACTCGTTACTATCACCCTAATAATTATAGGCATTTCAAAAGAGGATATGGTAATAGAGGTTATTCCTGCCGAAGACCTCAAAACCAAACAAATAGATGTTCGCATCAATGTGAACATGATAGTAATCGTGGAAACTGGAATTCGAATCATGATAACAATTACAATAGAGACAATAATAACTGCAGAGATAATAATAACTCTGATAACTTCAGAGGTAATAATAGTCGGGGTAGATCTCAACACAAAAAAAAGAGATATCAGCAGGCTAATTCTGTACAACAGGAAACTGAGGGAGCCTGTAATCATGTTGTTGATAATAAAAACTTTGACGCTGTCACTGGTTCTGCTTTTTGACTTTGAGAGAGCAAACAAATGCCCCCAATGCAGTACTTTATTCGAACCGGGTACCATAACTACTTTGAGTTGTGGTCACCCACTTCCCGCTCTTCCTGCTGCTGTTGCGCATGACGGGAGGGGTTCTTTAATCCTACATAAGGGTCTTGTTAATGATACTCCGGTCTCACTACTTTTCGATTCCGGATGCACCACTATTGGTGTTAGACAATCGCTTGTAGATCCATCTTGTGCTACAGGAAGGGTTATTAAATGTGTCACATTTTGGCGGCACTCTAGAAAAATATCCTACTGCTGTAATTCGCATTGCCACTCCTTTCTTTACTGGAGATGTGCATGCTTGTCTCTTACCTAATCCTATTGCGGACCTTATTATTGGTCGTATTCACGGAGTTAGGGAGTGTACCCCACAGCAGATTGCTGCTTGGGAAGATAATAACATGCAAGCTACAAATGCAGTGGTTACAAGAGCACAAGCTCTACAAACACCAGAAACTTCACTGAATGGTGATAATGAAGTTGATAGCCAAGATAGTCACTTAGTAATCATCATATGGCATCACGCATCAGTTATATATCAAAATGTGGAGAAATGAAACATCTGTGACATGCACTTAACTTAATTGTTAAGTGGTGTTAAACATGCATGCAACATTTGCAGTAATGAGTGCAAAAATATTTGACATGGACACCGACCGGCCTATTAGGTAAGCCAGCCGTAAAACGAGAATCAATCGTTGGCCTACCTAATAGGCCAGTCGAATATTAAGAGTTAAACATGATTCAGAACAAAGTATTTTAAACATGAGTCTGGACGAAGTTACTTTAAACATTTATAAAGTTTTGAAAAAAATTGCAATTTTTGCCTACTTCTTTTCAAAGGGTATTATAACTTCACTCCCCCCCCCCCCACCCCCCACCCTCTCTCCATGTGTGTTGTTGACCAAGGGAAACAATCAGATTACAAATCATTATAAAATGTATGTAATTATGTGACATTCTACTGATGATGTTTCCACAACTTGTTTTTAAAATAAAATAAGTGTACAATTATCTGTTTTTAGATTCAATTAAAAAAAAAAGTAAATTATTCTTACTTTAATACACCTATGAGTTCAATCAATCAATACCCTTTAGCTCCCCAAGGAGCATAGGCCTTCAACAAACACATGCCAAGTCTCCCTGTCCTGTGCCATCCGCTCAAGTTCTTTCCATGTTTTCCTCATCATTTTCACCTCTGTATCCAGTTCTCTTCTCCATGTGTTTTTTGGTCTACCTCTGCCTCTCTTTCCCTGTGGATTCCAGAACAAGGACTGCCTTGTAATGCTATCAACAGGTCTCCTCAATGTGTGTCCTATCCATCGCCATCGTCTTCTTCTCAGCTCTTGTTCCACTGGCACTTGTCTGGTTCTTGTCATCAATTCCACATTTATGACTTTGTCATACCATTTCAGTCCTTCTATTCTACGCAAGCACCCGTTTATAAAAGTCTGTAGCTTTTTGGTTGTTGGTTTTGTTGCTCTCCATGTCTCAGAGCCATACAATAGGACTGACTTCACATTTGAGTTGAAGATTCTTATTTTCGTGTTGGACTTGATTTCTCTTGTTCTCCATATGTTTCCCAATGCAATGAAAGCTCCTCTTGCTTTTTGTATTCTTATTTTGATATCATTGTCTGTCCCTCCAACACTGTCTATATTACTGCCAAGATATGTGTACAATTCTACACCCTTTAGTGATGTTTCTTCAAGTTCAACCTTGTTATCATTTCTTGCATTTATTCTCATAATCCTTGTCTTTTCCCTGTGTATTTTCAGGCCCACTTGTTGTGACCTCTAATCGAGAATTTTCGTTTTCACCTGCTTCTGATTATGGTTATGGGACAGAAGAGCCAAGTCATCTGCAAAATCCAGATCATCAAGCTGTTTAGTCAGATTCAACTGGATTCCATTTCTGTTGTGTGATGTTGATGTTTTCATAACCCAATCTATAGCTAGTAAGAAAAGAAATGGAGACAAGAGGCATCCCTGTCTCACTCCCGTTCTAATCCTAAACGGTTCTGTAAGTTGTTCTTTATGAAGAACTCTGCATGTCATGTCTTCATAAGTCTTCCTTAGAGACTGGTCATCGACCAGTCTCTAAGCTGGAAGTAACATGTCTATTTCATCGCAAACAAGATCTCACAAAAATTGTTTCAACTCTCAAAAATCAAACATTTTTTATGTCCGCACTCTAGACTTATATTCTATTATGCACATATTCAAAGTCACCTTTCTTATTGCTCAGATATCTGGAGTCGCTGTGACTTGCCGTTTTTGAAACGCCTAGAATCCCTACATAAAAGGGCGCTACGACTTGTTTGCCTGAATGATAACATTCCCAGTGCTCAGCTGTTTTCACAGCTGAATGTTCTTCCTCTTTAAAAATCCTTCTTCTTCCAAGATCTCCTGTTTGTGCATCAAATTTTACACGGCAGAACGCCTTCATACTTGCAAATGTTCTTTTGCTATAAATACTGCTAATATTTTATACGAGGCGACCTACTTTTGGACCTTGCAAAACCTCGAACTGACCTCTTCCGAAGTTGTTTTAGTTATGCAGGTGCTTTAGCATGGAATTCCCTACCCAAGTCTGTCAAAACTGATAATTACATCTCATTCAAAAGACATCTGCATTCACATGTCATAAAATCTTGTACACTCATTTAACGACAATTCTGTGTCAGTTATTTCAACATTTCCACAAGCATTTAACTGTCATTGTAATATTTTCATTTTAAATTGAATTTTTTTATATTAAGTAGCTTTATTGCTTGACCTCTCTCTCTTTCTCTTTCTCTCTCTCTCTCTCTCTCTCTCTCTCTCTCTCTCTCTCTCTCTCTCTCTCTCTCTCTCTCTCTCTCTCTCTCTCTCTCTATCCCTCTCTCTATGTGCGTGAATGACTATGAGTAAATGTACTTGTGTATGCTCAGTTTCTGATTGTGATGATAATATTAATTAATCCTGTCTGAAGTTGTTAATATTTTAATTTTAATTTGTAAAATGCTGAAAATTGTATTGCAGGGCAGAAATGTAAAAAGGCAATTAGGCCTATTTCTTTACCCTGATGAAATGAAGATTTCGTTCATTCGTTCATTCCTTATTAAATGAATGATCTTCAGGGGAACTCCATAATGCCTCATCAATTTCCAAAGTGATTCTCTGTCTACATTGTCAAATGCCTTTTCATAGTCCATGAATCCCTTGTATTCATACGATGTGAATTTTTCCAGACTTCAACTCTTATTAATGTTCGCTTTCTTTTCTGTGAACAGATTGGTGGGCAATTGTCGAAAACCTTCTTCTTCATCTCTCAATTGCTTGTCTATGGACTCTTTTAATCTCCTAAGGATGATTCTGTTTAATACTTTTCCTGGCACTGATAGTAACATTATTCCTCTATAATTTGTGCACCCTTGTAAATTTCCCTTCTTAGTCAACTTGACCAGATAACCTTCCTTCCATTCTGCTGGTATTTCCTCTCTCTCCGGGACTTTGCCAAGTAGTTTGTATAATATATCTACGAGTTAGCTTGTATTAAAAATACCAAAAAGTGCCAATAATCATCCACCTTTTTTTGACAGCCGTTGAGTCCTCTGTTGGAGTTTAGAGTTGTATATTATTTATAATTTATATCAGTCGCTTCTTTAGTCTTTGCCTGTTGTCAGGACTATGTGTGTTCTTCTGTTTCTCATAATTACTTTAGTATCTTGAGTGACAATTTGTGTCTGATCTTTATACCATTAATGTGCATGTTGAAATAATTTGATGTGTCGTGAAGTTTTTTCAATGGGGGAAAGTGCTGTTTGATAAACAAGTGTGCTCCCTAGAACAGGACTACTGTTCTCCCCCCCCCCCCCGGGTTATTACCCCCCCCCCTAACCCCCCGCGGCCCCCCCCCCCCCCCCCCCCCCCCCCCCCCCCCCCCCCCCCCCCCCCCCTAACCCCCCCCCCCGCCCTGTCCTGCTGCGCCCCCCCCCCCCCCCCCGTCCCCCCCCCCCCCCCCCCCCCCCCCTCCCCCCCCCCCCCTTTCCTCAAGGTACTTTTTTTGTAAGATGTGACTAATATGGAGCTGGAAACCTCATCTTGTAAAAAACAGTATTACAGAAACCATCACTGCAAGAGCAGGTAACCTGTAAGGGGGGGACCTGCTGTAATGGTGGCTTAGTGCTCGTTAAAAAAGCAACAACAAAAAAATGATCTTGGTAATAAATTCATTGTATCTTTATGTATCATAATGTTTGCTTAAGTCTTGTATTGACTAATTTTGTACATTTATTTGAATGTTTGTCATCAAAAGTAGTTCTTCTGATGATCAGATTACCAGCTGTTGTAAAAATGCACTAGGTAGAATTTTCTATCATTGTTTGAATGTTTGTCTTTTTATATCATAATTTTGACATTTATTAATGCAACCTCATATATAGTGTTGTAGCTTCCTTGTTCGATCCTGTAGGTCTGAAAATGTTTGCTTCAGATGTTTTTTTTTTTTGTCTACACATTTTTTTGTACATGCATATTTCATTCTTTGCCCCATGTAGTTCCTTGAGGGGGTCTCTGAAGGGACAGAGAGAGAATAGCATGACTGCACCCTGAAGCATTTGGTACAAGGCCACTAATATGAGGTGCATATGGCTGGTAACCTCATCATGTCAAACATATTCCCACTGAAACTACAGCTACATGAGCCATGTTAGTGCTTGATGCAGGCTTCCTTCAAGGGGACCAGCTGCAGAGTTGCTTTCATGCTCCGTAAGGAGCACAAAGGGAAATAATGTTGATGATGATAGTTAGTTCTTTATGTCTGAATAAATTAGCTGGATGTAGGATGATGATAGTTAGTTCTTTATGTCTGAATACATTAGCTGGATGTAGGATGATGATAGTTAGTTCTTTATGTCTGAATACATTAGCTGGATGAAAAATGATGAAAGTTCTTTATGTCTGAATACATTAGCTGGATGTAGGATGATGATAGTTAGTTCTTTATGTCTGAATACATTAGCTGGATGTAGGATGATGATAGTTAGTTCTTTA
Source organism: Oreohelix idahoensis (assembly GCA_024509875.1). Lineage (NCBI taxonomy): Eukaryota > Metazoa > Mollusca > Gastropoda > Stylommatophora > Oreohelicidae > Oreohelix > Oreohelix idahoensis. The sequence goes on along the minus strand of JAMPIV010023166.1, from coordinate 192,671 downwards.
TGTCTGAATACATTAGCTGGATGTAGGATGATGATAGTTAGTTCTTTATGTCTGAATACATTAGCTGGATGTAGGATGATGATAGTTAGTTCTTTATGTCTGAATACATTAGCTGGATGTAGGATGATGATAGTTAGTTCTTTATGTCTGAACCACATTAGCTGGATGTAGGATGAAGTGATAGTTAGTTCTTTTATGTGTGAATACATTAGCTGGAATGTAGGACATGACAGAGAAAGTTAGTTCTTATATGTCTGAATACATTAGCATGGAAGTAGAGTTTGATGAAGTCAGGAGTTAGTTCTTTATGTCTGAATTTTTTAGCTGGAGTGTAGGAAATGAAATGAAATTTTGTTCTTTTGGCTGAAACCTTAGCTGGATGTAGGGCGCATGATGAAAAACGACTTGTTAGTTCTTTATGTCTGAATACATTAGCTGGATGTTGGAATTGGAGTTGGTAAAACATGTCAGGACTGTGACTCTGTTTTAGTTCCATTATTCTGAATACATTAGCTGGATGTAGGATGATGATAGTTAGTTCTTTATGTCTGAATACATTAGCTGGATGTAGGATGATGATAGTTAGGATTGTATGTCTGAAGGGAACATTAGCTGGAAAAATGTATGGATGAAGAGCAGTTAGTTCTTTTATGTCTGAATACATTAGCTGGATGTAGGATGATGATAGTTAGTTCTTTATGTCTGAATACATTAGCTGGATGTAGGATGATGATAGTTAGTTCTTTATGTCCCCATCAAGGCCAGCTCCTTGACGTGGAGATGGGGCTCAAGTACAGCCATCAGCGGCTGAAAAAACCAAGACTGGCCAGGCCCTCCTAGACTCGAGCAAGACCACAGTCTGCCCTAGCAAGTCAAGGTGCTGAAGACGGAGGCAACCAGCCAAGAGGCGCACCACAGCAATCAGGATGCCACGCACATGCGCTATGGGAAGTATGCCTATATCTGCAAAACGTTATGGCACTCGCCCTGTGATGGACACCCAGGCAGGCGCAGTGCCGGGCCCTCTGCCTCGGAAGGGCCCAACCCCTACTACTGGGGGTCCTTCTCAATTGCCCCGTGGAGCCAGGAGGCATGAGAATAGAGCTACTGGCCAAGCAAAGAAAAGACCATTTAAAATAATGCACTGGAATGCTGAAGGCGTCAATAGTAAAAAAGACGGCTACAGCAAAAAATTAGAGCTCGAAAATATCTTGAATGAAGAGCAAGTAAATGTATGTTGCTTGCAAGAAACCCACCTCAACAAAGACATAGCCTTCAAAATCAGAGGCTACCAGTGCTACCGATCTGACCGAATAGACAGGCGAAAAGGTGGAATACTGACACTCGTGAGGAATAACATCAGTGCATGTCAGCTTGAAACATATATGGAGGGGGCGGAATACCAGATGCTTCATCTCAGGACAGAAAGTTCAGAATTCCACCTGCTCAACTACTACTGTCCGAGCGACCGCCCCACTGGCACTAGATACAATCCCAGCAAAAGAAAGACTGATTGTATGCGGAGACTTCAACAGCCACTCACAGAGCTGGGGCTATGATCACATGGACAGGAGAGGTGAGGAGCTTGAAAACTGGCAGGATGACAATGGGCTTATCCTGATTAATCAGCCAATCGACCCACCAACCTTCTACTCGAGATCATGGCACACCACCTCTACACCAGACCTGGCATTCCACTCACCCAGCTTGGAGTGGAACACCACACGCATTGTAGGGAAACAACTTGGAGGCAGCGACCACCGGCCAGTCTTCCTAATTGTGGAAAATGAACTTGTCAAGGAGAGCAGCACTCTCTCTAGGTGGAACTACAAGAAGGCAGACTGGACAATGTACCAGCACCGTACTAGTATACTGGCTAGAGATCTGACTGTAGACAAAGACATCAATAAGCTAGTCGATGAATTCAGCAGATGCATATTACAGGCTGCTCGTGAAACAATACCTAGAGGGGCTCGTAAGCACTACAAACCATATTGGAATAGTGAACTAGAGCAGCTGCACAACAACGTGGAAACATCTCGAAAGCAGGCAGAGACCAGTCCATGCCAAGAACACCACAATAACTACCAGCAAGCTAAGGCCAAATTTCAAAGGGCCAAGTTGCAGGCCAGGCGAAGAAGCTGGAAGGAGAAAACAGAGTCCTTGAACTTTGAAAGAGATACGAGGAAACTGTGGAAGCTGGTAAAGCAACTTAACGATGAAGGTACAGGGAGAAACTCAAGGATTGCTCTGTACAAAGATGGAAACATCCTCATGGGAAAACAGGCAGCTGATCACTTTGCAGACTCCTTTGCTAAAGACAACAACATCGAAGTTAGCCCAGAGAAGCAACAGGAGACTCGTGAGAAACAACACGCAGGACGAGATGGAACCATACCTGAAGTTATGGAGGCACCAATCACATTCAGAGAACTGGAGCTTGCAATATCCAAATTGAAAATGAGAAAGTCGCCAGGAGTTGATGGAGTGTCCAATGAAATGATTAAGAACTTGGGAACCGCAGCAAAAACAAAGCTGCTGCAGATCTTCAATATCTGTTGGAACTCAGGCAGAGTTCCACAGACCTGGAGGGAAGCAATCATGATACCACTCCTAAAACCAGGAAAAGACAGTTCCACTGCCTCCAGCTACAGACCAATCAGCCTTACAAGCTGCCTCTGCAAAACAATGGAACGTATCATCAACCTCAGGCTACAGTGGTACCTTGAAAGTGAAAACCTTCTTGTACCACAGCAGGCGGGCTTTAGGCAGTGTTATTCCACCGAAGATCAGGCAACTTACCTTTCCCAAGAGATTGAGGATGCGTTCCAAGATAAGAACTGGTACTAGCAGCATGGATAGATCTAAGGAAAGCATTTGACAAGGTTTGGAAAGAAGGGCTTCTGAAGAAACTGAGAAATTGTAGAGTGAATGGTAAGATGTACAAATGGGTGAAAGCATACTTGCATAACAGAAGAGCCCGAGTACAACTAGATGGCCTCAAGAGTAAGAAAAATTCTACTGCGTCATGGCGTCCCTCAGGGAGGGGTTCTGTCCCCCACACTTTTCCTAGTCTACATCAACGACCTGGTTGCTGAACTACCACATGGAATGAAAGTGGCAATGTACGCTGATGACCTGGTAATATGGTGCACAGATGAGCATGCAACAGTGGCCACCAAAAACTGCTACAAAGAGCTATAGATGCCTTAACCTCATGGGGCAAATAGATGGTGTGTCAGCATCAACACAGACAAGTGCAGCACTACGCTCTTCACCCTCTCTCCCAAACAAAAAGCTGGTGTCATCAAGATAAACGAAGAGCTCCTGAGAGAAGATAAACAACCCACCTATCTCGGAGTTACATTCGATGATAGGCTGACATGGAAGCAGCACATCAACAAGGCAGCAACAAAGGCCAGGAGGAAGCTAGCCATCCTGAGAAAACTAAGTGGAACCACATGGGGAGCCAGCGGGAAAATACTTAGTAAAGTTTACCAGCAGGGCATACGACCACACCTGGAATATGGGTCACCTGCGTGGCGTCCAGCATCAAACACCACATTACAAGAGCTAGGTAAGGTGCACAACCAGGCGCTTGGAGCCCTCACGGGGGCAATGAAATCAACGCGTATAGTGGAGATGGAAAAAAAAAAATGGGGAGGATACAAGCACTGAGAGAACGCAGAGACACGAAAGTGCTAACACAGGCAGAAAAGTTCCTCTGTATGCCGAGCCATCCAATGAAGGACAGATTCCAAAACCTAGCAATGGGGTGACTGAAAAGAAGCAGCTTTATCCACCAGGCCAAACGATTACGTAGACAAACCTCAGACCTGCCTGAAGTTAACAGCCCCCTAAAGTCTGTGCCAGAACAAACCCCTTGGAGAGAGGAGCATGGACTACCAGTACACATCCACACAAAAGTGAAAGGAATATTCGACAGGGATGAACAGAACAGCGTGCAACGTAGGACAGTCACTCTCAGTTTCCTGGATGATGAATACCCACAGGACCTCTGGGTCCGAGTATACACGGATGGGTCAGCACAGAATGCAGTAAAGAATGGAGGAGCAGGAGTGTACATAGAATACCCAAACAACACTAGGGATACGGTCAGAGTACCAACGGGGAAATTCTGTAACAACTATGATGCAGAAGTCCAGGCAATCAAGGTGGCAACTGAGAAACTACTGAACACCAATCTCGGTCCACAGCCTGTAGTATTCCTGACAGATGCAAGATCAGCACTCCAAGCACTTCAGTCCAGAAAATTGCCAGTTATACAGGCCCTACTTTCTGAACTGTGCAACCAGCGCAGGGTCGCCATGCAGTGGATACCGTCTCATTGTGGAATACCAGGAAACGAGAGAGCAGACGGACTGGCTAAAGAAGGTGCTGCAGACGAACAACCGGATGTACCAGTAACGTACCATCAGAAGAAAAAGATGATCAACTCTATCAGAAAGCCACCAACATCAACGCAGGATGACTACCAAGCTATGAACAGATCAGAACAAATAGTCATTCTGCGCCTCAGAACAGGACACAACCGCCTCCGCAGCCACATGTATATAAAATTCAAGATTGGCAATTCAGCCATGTGTACATGTGGACAGGCACCCCAGACAGCGGAGCACGTACTGCAAGATTGCCCCGAATATGATATATTGAGGCAAACCCACTGGCCCAGAGAAACAACACTGGAAGCAAAACTATATGGACCTCTGTATGAACTACAAAAGACAGTGAAGTTTATACAAGAAACAACATTGCAGATATAGACAATATATTTCAAGCGAACGAAAGAAGAAGAAGAAGTTCTTTATGTCTGAATACATTAGCTCAGAGGTTTTCAAACTGTGCGTCGTGGCTCCCAGGGGCGTCGCAGCCCTCGGCTAAGGGCGTCGCAGTGGCTAGGGAAAAGTGTTGGGCTCAATATTATGAACCAAGGTCCATCAATAAATATAGATCTTCATAGTATAGAGAGGAGCCGCAGTGATTTATGCACAGGTCAAGGGAGCCGCGGACCAAACAAGTTTGAAAACCTCTGCATTAGCTGGATGTAGTTTTTTATTTTCTTCCTAAGGAGTTATTATGAGCTTACGTCAATAAGGACAATTGTTTCGGTGTTCATATGAGTTGAGAAAATGCCATTCTGTCATTTCACTTTATATTATATGTCTTCTGCAGCTGTTAGGTCAAGGTCTGTCGTCAACAGTCGGTGCTGTGCCTGGCCATGCGTCTCTGTTTGGAGGTTAGTTACTTGTAATGAAACACTGGTTCAAAAAAAAAAAAAATAGAAATAGAAGCAGACAATCATAACTTCACAACACTTTTTCTTAAACATAAGGGTGGGCACACCAGAGAAAACACATAATGGGCATACCAGAGAAAACACATAATGGGCACACCAGAGAAAACACATAATGGGCACACCAGAGAAAACACATAATGGACACAACAGAGAAAACACATAATGGGCACACCAGAGAAAACACATAATGGGCACACTGGATAAAATACATAATGGGCACACCGGAGAAAACGCATAATGGGCACACTGGAGAAAATGCATAATGGGCACACCAGAGAAAACACATAATGGACACACCAGAGAAAACACATAATGGGCACACCAGAGAAAACACATAATGGGCACACCAGAGAAAACACATAATGGGCACACCAGAGAAAACACATAATGGGCACACCAGAGAAAACACATAATGGGCACACCAGAGAAAATACAATGGGCACACCAGAGAAAACACATAATGGGCACACCAGAGAAAACACATAATGGACACGCCAGAGAAAATACATAATGGGCACACCAGAGAAAACACATAATGGGCACACCAGAGAAAACACATAATGGACACACCAGAGAAAACACATAATGGGCACACCAGAGAAAACACATAATGGGCACACCAGAGAAAACACATAATGGGCACACCAGAGAAAATACATAATGGGCACACACCAGAGAAAACACATAATGGGCACACCAGAGAAAACACATAATCAGAAAAGTTATAACTAACTTTTCAAATGCTCTTATAGCAATGGTTTGTGTAGCTATTTGTTTGACATGATGAGGTTGCCAGCCTCATTGCACAACCTCATATTAGTTGCCTCGTATGACATGCCTGAGGGAGCGAGCAGTGGTGCAATTCTTTATTTGGGTCGGCACAGGATAAACATCAACAGTATAGAATTAGTTTTGAAAGTTAATTTCTGTAAACATGGTCAAATGACTTTTTATAGTCCACAAATCCAATGTAATGAAGCGAGTTCAATACTAGACTTTGTTTAACTACAGGTATACCTTGGAGATATTGCGGGTTCGGTTCCAGACCACCGCCATAAAGCAAATATCGCAATAAAGCGGATCACACCAATTTTTGGGCTTCCCAGTGCATATAAAAGCCTAAAATCATGTTTACACTATGTCTATTATGTCTATAGCGCTAGGTCTAAAAAAAACAATGTACTGTAAAATTTAAAATACTTTATTGCTAAAACAAATGCTAATCTTCATCATCTGAGCCTTCAGCGAATCGTAATCTTTTTGGTGATGGAGAGCCAAAATCTATTGGAAGAAGAAGGCACGTTCTAATAAATAAACATGAATAATTTGAAAAAAAGTGCCATGTCTGCGAAGCGCAATTAAGCGCATTATTCTCAACTGTTATCTGATCTGTACAGGATCTGTTTTGATGAAACCCTGCTTGTTCATCTCTTACTTTTGTCGATGGACTCTTTTAAATCTCTCAAGGATGATCCTGTTGAATATTTTCTGGTACTGAAAGTAACACATTATTCCTCTGTAATTTGTGCAGAATTTCCCTTCTTAGGCAACTTAACCAAATATCTTCCTTCCATTTGCAGGTATTTCTTCTTTCTCCCAGACTTTAATTTGAATAATATCTCTGTAGCAGTGTCAATATCTGCTTTGGTGGCCACTGCTGGAGTGCAATCTAAACTAGCTACTTTTCCATCTCTTAGAAGCTTTATGGCTTTCTTTATTTCTTCTCTAGTTAGTCTTTCACAGTTGCTTCTTCTTCTGCCGGCTGAATTTTTGGGGGATTTTGTGGTGCTCGTTTATTGAGAAGTTCCTCAAAATGTTCTGCTCACCTCTTCCTTTGTTTGCACTTGTAAATTGCTAAGTAATTTTCCATTCTTGTCTTTGATGAGGCCATTTGCTTGCTTGTATTTCCTTGTTAACCTCTTTGTGCTTTTGTACAGGTTTCTCAGTTTTCCTTTGGCTGCAGCTTCCTCTGCCTCTCTTGCCAACTCCTCAATATATTTCCTCTTGTCTCTTTTAATATTTTTTTTCTTACCTCTGTTTTTTCGCTTCTGTATACATTTCTGGAGCCTTGACTTTGGAACTTCTGGTTTTTACTGCTGTCTAAATCTACTTTCTTGTTGTTTCTGTATTTTATCTTATTGATGGTTTCTGTTGTTATCCACACTTTTTCCCTGTACTTCTTCACATGTCTCATTCCATATACTCGTAGTTTTGATCTGTTCCCCAGTGGTTTTCTGTTCTCACTTCATCTTCCAACTGTTGGAGCACTTGGTTTTTGTTGGATATTGTGACTGTAAATTTTTCTCTTGTTTCTTGATTTCTTAGATACCCTATTAAATGTTTCTATAGCTATGTATGGTTGTATATCTCTTGAGTATTATCTTTATTTTGGCTATCAGAAGATGGTGGTCTTATGCCACATGGCTCCTCTACTTACATGTATGATTGATTATGTCATGCAATGATGATCTAAACTTCTTGTTTATGCATATATGATCAATCTGATTTTCTGTTCTATGGTCTGGTGATATCCATGTTGCTTTGTGTATTCGTTTATGTAGCAACATGCTTCCTCTCATAGCCAGTTGATCTGAAAGACAGTAGTTTGTGAATTGTTTGTCATTTTCGTTGATTGTTCCTAGCCCATGTTTGCTCATGATTTCTTCAAAGCCACTTTTGTCTGTACCTACTTTTGCATTTAGGACATCCACCAGAATCATATGTATTTTCTTCTTATTTTATCCATGATATTTTGTAGTCTGGTGTAACATTTTTTCACAGATTCTTCTTTATTATTGCTTAGTGCATACCATTGGGTATCTGAGGAAGGTGGTTGAAGTAACAAGAAGAGACATGGTACGCAACCAGACGATACATCAAGGCCTTAAATCCCACCCCCTGCAGACCCAAGTAGAACAGTCCCAACTAAGATGGTTTGGCCATGTCTGCAGAATGGGAGAAGACCGGCTACCACGACAAGCATGGGAAACAAAGAGCCAAGGATCCAGACCCCCAAGATGACCCAGAGTCCGCTGGGAGGACAACATTAGACAATCTTTGAAGGACCGAGGACTAGAATGGAACCAGGCCAGGAGGAAGACAGCCGATAGGATAGTCTGGCGCTCTCTCTTCCAAACCTCTACACCTCACGGTAGAAGGGGAACGACTAAGTAGTAAGCATACCATTGGATGATGTTTATCTTTATTTTCTTTTTGGCTGTTTTGAATGTTGCTGTTATAATTCTGGGTCCCACTGCTTTTCATACTGTGAGTGCTTTCTGTGCTTCCTTAGATAGCATTAGAGCTACCCCCCTTCCCCATGCATGGAGGCATTACTGGAATCATCTTTATATGACCACCAGCTATGAACAATGCTACAATATACATATGTGGAAGTGAACCCCTGTCTGCGAGGCTAATTACACCATCATTGACTCTTGAAATCATCCACACACTTCCAGGGATTCCCCCTGTGGTGAAACTTGTTGAGAACCCAGCATTGCACACTAAGCTTGGAGAAGTCACTTGAGCCCCAGTTGTAATTCTTCGACTTTGACCTAGTTGACTGCATGCAGGAGGATCTCACTATGGACCCAGTGATGGGCAGGGGAAGCTGAGAGGTGGCTCTGTGCAGGACGTGATGATTCCTTGGGAGAGCCCAGAACCAGAGCACAGTATTTTAGCTCTGCATAGTTGGAGAGCCCCTTTGGATGGCGGGGAATGCACAGTATGCCACACTCTTCTTACTCCTAGCTTGGGACCAGATGTGACGATTCTTTAAATGCAAGCCAAACTGGAGCTCATGACTTCAACTCAGCAAGTTTTGGAATGGCAGAAAAGCCACAGAAAAAGCCTAGATCTACAGTGTAGATAATACCAAGGAGTCTTCAACTTGGTATTGGCTGCAAAAGAGCGAGAAGCTCAGCAGCCCTAGTTAAACAACAACAACAACAAACCCCTCCCCCCCACACGATGATGTGAGCTCTCTTCTTGATGTCCTGAGGACAGCACCATTTCACCTGTGACAATTTGTTTTACATCATAAGGTTGCCAACCTAATGCATTCTCCTCCTGTCAACTCCCTTCCTTCCCCTGGAAACTACAAGGGATGATGTGTCACATGTCGCTATATTACTTGTTGTTATGTGTCATTATCGTGTGCTGGGCTGTTGCGCTTTTTATTGTGACTTATTATTTTGGAGAGAAAAAAAGAATTAACACATTTCTTATTTGCTTTTCTGTCTGCATGATATTTCTGCACGCGTATTGTATGAACTCACACTTGCTTGAAATTGTGATGGTGGTGGGTTTGTCGTTGTGCCTTTGCCGACTAATAGTGCCACCTACATCTCAAACTCCATCATCGTCATCAGCAGATGCACTTGCCCCAGTCCTACTAACTGAAACACGACAGCAGAACACGGAGGTCAGAATAGGGCTGTCAAAAATGTCTGACAAAGTAGATAAAATTCTGGAGAAGGTAAGCAATGTTTGTTTCTCATTGATTCTAAGCATGACTTTAAAAAAAAGTGTATTTATTTTTAAAAAATTGTTTTATCTTTGATGTTTGAAATTCAGTTTCAACATACTTTATTTTCAAAGGGTTAAGAATTGGGCACACAGGCACGACTGACATTCTGCCCTTCCTCTCTCTCTCATCTTGTATAATGTATCCTTTCACCGTCACATTTACTTTAAGCATGGACATGGAGCATAGTCAGAGCTGGAGGGACAGACAATGATATCAAATTAAGAAGACAAAAGGCATAGGCAAGGGGAGCTTTCTTTGTACTGGGAAATATATGGAGATCAAAAGAAATTAAGTCCTACAAAAATCTTCAACTCAGATACCAGTTCAGTCCTATTGTATGGCTCTGAAACATGGGAAACGAGAACAAAAAAAAACCCACCCAAGAAGCTTCTTCTTCTTCACGTACCATGCCTTGTGGCGTAGGAGATCATGTCTCTCCACAACTTCCTGTCTCGAGTACGATTTATCCATTCTGCTGTTGACTTCTTTCCTTGCCACGATGTCAAACTGTTCCCCAAGAAGCAACAGATTCATAAATTGGTGATTGGGTAGAATAGAGAACCCCTGAAGGAAAACGAAAGAGAGGCCGACCAAAAACATCTTGGCGGAGGACTGTGGAGGCTGAGATGCAAAGAATGAACCAGAGTTGGGGCACTGTACGAAGGATGGCCACCGACCGAGCAAAGTGGAATCAATTTGGATCTGCCCTACAAGACGCCACCATGCCTGATGGCCACTGACTGCTTTGTCGGTCAGTGGCTAAGGATCAAAGAAGAGAAGAAAGAGAGGGTAGAATAGAAGGGTCAAAGTGGTATGACAAGATCACTAATATGGAACTGATGACAAGAACCAGACAAGTGTAAGTGAAATAATGGAAGAGAAGAAGATGCTGGTAACGGAGACAGGTAGAGGAAGACCTAAAGAACACTTGGGGAAGAGAATTGGAGACGGACATGAAAGGGATGAGGAAGACCAGGAACCACCTTGTGCTGATGACACGGGACAGGAAGACTTGGCACACATTTCTTGAAGGCCTATGCTCCTTTGCGAGCTAAGAAGTGATGAATGAATATAAAAGTGGATCATGGACAATTAGTAAACATGCTCGAAAAGCCCTGGAGGCCACAGAGATATGGTTTTACAGAAGAAGGTTTAGAAAACCATGGAGGCCACAGAGATATGGTTTTACAGAAGAAGGTTTAGAAAACCATCATCATCATCCTCATTTTCCTTTTTGCTCCCTATGGAGTCTGGAGTCACCAGTGTAGCTGGTCCCCTTGCAGGAAGTCTCTGACAAGCATTGACATGCTCTTGGTTTCTGTGGCAGTTTGTTTGACATGATGAGGTTGCCAGCCTCATAGACAACCTCATTTTAGTCACCTCGTACGATCTGCCTGAGGGAGCGGTAATCCTGTTCTGTCTTTATCTCTTCAGAGACCTCTGGGAACTACTCAGTTCTAAGAATATACATCATGGACAGCTAAAAAGAGATATGATTATGAAATTAGAAAGAAGCCAAGTTTCATATACCACAATTATAGATTCTTATGTACACAAGTTTCACACACCACATCATTAATGCTTATGTGCACAAGGTTCACATATAACATCTTGGATGCTTATGTGTACAATTTTCACACCTTCTTCTTCTTCTTAAATATTATTTGTGTCTAATCTGCATCAGATGGAACATTTGAATGCTGCAGGGCTAGGGGCACAGGCTATGGGCATGATGACCGCCTATGGTGGAAATTTGTCAGCCCCTTCTATGGAGGCGAACGTACTTATGCAAAATGTGTCCAGAATTGTGCAGGTAAGGGCTTTGGGCTGGTTATTCTCATTAGGTTGGAAGTACTGGCTTTTGTGCATGGAATCTTAAAAGTTACAGTAACTGTATTGTAACCTGCAAGTCCAGTCAGTCAATCAACATGTTTAGTTCTCTGGAACATAGATTGGTGGCATCCTTAGTTATCTGGTTTATAAACTAGTGACAGCTCTTAGTTCTCTGGTATATAGACTAGAGACATCTTTAGTTCTCTGGTATATAGACTTGTGACAGCTCTTAGTTCTCTGGTATATAGACTAGAGACATCTTTAGTTCTCTGGTATTTATAGACTAGTGACAGCTCACACAACATGCCTAAGAAAAATTCTCTGAATCTTTTGGTCGAATACCATCACCAACCAAGATCTGCTTACTCGGAGCAAGCAAGAGGACATGCACACCATCATAGCTGGCAAATGCTGGAGCTGGGTTGCCCATGTCCTCAGAAGAGACCCCGATGCCATCACAAGAACGGCTATGCTATGGACCCCTGAAGGAAAACGAAAGAGAGGCCAACCAAAAACAACTTGGCGGAGGACTGTGGAGGCTGAGATGCAAAGAATGAACCAGAGTTGGGGCACTGTACGAAGGATTGCCGCCGACCGAGCAAAGTGGAATCAATTTGTTGTTGCCCTACAAGACGCCACCAGGCGTAATGGCCACTGACTGCTTTGACGGTCGGCGGCTAAGGATCAAAGAAGAAGAAGAAGACAGCTCTTAGCTCTTAGCTCTCTGGTATATAAATGTTGCGAAATGGAAAATTTAGATGGATGTCAAGACAACAATCTCTGGATGTTGCTGGACCAAGCCCTATCTGTGCTGTGGATTTAACACATGGCAATCTATATCTTCTGGCTCGTTGACCACAGCACACAATAGCTGACATAAAATAACCAATAACACTTGGAACAGGTACTGACCCTTTTAATGAAAACTGTACACACACAAAGCCGCACAAGGCTATCAATACGCATGAAAAAGCAGTACACAATGCAATGAGGAATGCCCAAATAACCTGCTAAACACTGTAGCTCAATATAATAGCAAAAATAGTTGCCGACATAATCTAACCAGTAGCTACACCCACTGCCTATCGCTCACAGTAACGCAATACATAATTGCAAGATTCTACCACAAATAGTATCCAGGAAAGTTCTCTGGTATATAGGACGTAGACTAGAGATATCTTTAGTTTTCTGGTATATAGACTAGTGACAACAATGAATGAATTAATCTGTTCTTCTTCTTCGTTCACCCTCAGATGTCAACTTGAATAAGTTCAAAGAAAGCAGTGGTCAGCCTGAGGCTGTTGATATCTCCGTAGATTTTCTCCAGGAATGGTACTGGTGATGACCATATGCGTTTTCTCTGTTCCTCATATGTTGGGCACCTTTGAAGCAGATGTTTGGCAGTCATTTTATCAGTGCCACAGTCACACTCATCAGTAGTTCCTATCTTTAATTTGTTGAATAGATGGTATCTCAATCTGTTATGACCTGTGCGAAGTCTGAAGATTACCACTTGTTCACTTCTGCTGAGCTGGTAAAATGGATCATTTTTTTGATGGCCTGGATGCTCTGCTTCCCACTTGTGCCTGTATCTGCGCTTGATAAAACTCTTGGCAAGTTATATCTGTGTCAAGTTGAGGAAGCTTTTCCCCATTCTTTGCCAATCTGTCAGCCTCTTCATTTTCAGGGATGTTGCAGTGAGAAGGGATCCACTGTATCACGACTCTTTTGTATTGCTGACATAGTCTGTGAAGTGTTACTCTTAGGTCATCCAGTTCAGCATTACTTTAACTTTTCAGCATTGTAATTACTGAAAGCGCATCTCAGAAGATAGCTACTGGTCTCTCTGAGTTTTCTTCTGTCACTAGAATTTCAGCTGCAGTTTTTAAGGCCTCTGCCTCTGCTCTGAAGTTACTTGAAAATTTCTATGTTGTGACTGCTATCTCTTTTTTTGTGCCATTGCTTAAGCTCAGAAAGACTCCTCCACCCCCATCTCTTGTCCTGTTTCTTTGAATCTGGGTTTTCCAAGTCAAGCAGCGATCAAAGGTAATGCCTAGGTAGTTTGGGTTTTCATCCAGATGTAGATTTTTCCCATTTAGCACCAATTTGGAGCTCTGTGGTTTGTTTGAGAGAGAAAACACTGTGTATGATGTTTTCCCTTCATTTATCTTTACTAGCCTTGCCTTGGCCCACTCCTCCAATGATGTTAGGGCTTGCTGCATCTGAATGCTTGCCATAGTGATATATTCCTCTGAGATCCACAGGGCCAAGTCGTCTGCAAAGGAAGCATTGTGGGTTCTTCTTGGAATATTCTCTGATATGTCATTTATATATGCAAGGAACAACATGGGTGACAGGACTCCTCCTTGGGGGACACCCTGCTCCAATACCATCTTCCTACTGGTCTGTCCTTGTAGTTGGACTATGGTAGTTCTATTCTCAAGATAGTGGCAGATCCATTTGAACATTCTCCCACACACTTAACTTCTTTGTAGCTTGACTTTCAGTCCATCTCTCCACACTTTGTCAAATGCTTTTTCTAAGTCCGCCCAAACCACCAGTGTGTGCTTTTTCTCTTGGAAAGCATCCTCAATTTTCTGAGTTATATAAGTGATCTGATCTTCAGTAGACCTGTGTTTTCTGAATCCTGCTTGCTGTGTGGGCTAAGAGATGTTTTTCCTCCAGATGCCACATCAGTCAGGTATTAATGATGTGCTCCATCAATTTATCAACACAGCTAAGTAGACTGATAGGTCTGTAGCCATTTGGTTCTGTCTGAACTTTGTCTTTCTTAGGTATTGGAATCAGTATGGCATCTTTCCATGCCTGTGGTACTGTTCCTCTTTTCCAGCTGCAGTTTAGGATGGCCAGAAGCTTCTTTTTTGCCTTTGTTCCTAGGCCTGTTAGCATTTCATTGATTATCCCATCTTTTCCAGGTGACTTCTTTTTCTTTAGCCTCTTCCATTTCTTCCATTGCTATCTTTGCCATCATGTGTTCTTCTGGTGCAAGCTTTTTGTTGTCATGACTCCTTTGTTCATCAATGGTGGCCTTTCTTCTGTCTATCGGGACATCAATGTGGTTTGCACAAGTATAGTGTTCCATGAGTGCATTTGCAGCTTTTTTTCCTGAGAGCATATTTTCACCTTGTTTGATTGTGATGTGATTTTTGTCAGGTTCTTCGTTGTTTAAAGCTCTAACTAGTTTCCACAGTTTGTTCCTTTCTTTATCTAGGTATAGATTTTCTGTTGTTTGCTTCCAGCAGTCTCTTGTTGTTTGATTTAATGTTCTTTTGTACTTTGCAGTGGTTGCTATGAGCAAGATGTTTGCCTCAGTTGTTTGTTCTGTTTCTGCCGTGTCTCTGGCTTCTGTTACCTCATCTTCAAGTTTTTGCAGTTCTTCAGTCCAGTATGGTTTGTAGTTCTTTCTGGCCCTTCTCGGAATAGTCTCAATAGCTGCTTGAAGTATTGCTCTATTGAAGCTTTCAACCATATTTTTCATGATGTTGTTTCGTCGGTCAGCACTGCAAAATTGTCCCAGTCGGTTCTTTTGTCCAGGAGTTCCTGGATGGGGAGCATGGTGAAGCATCAGAAATGATAACCACTAGTACAGAAGAGAAAACCAATGATGGTGAAGATGACATAAAGATGGAAGAACTGAAGGCAGCACTGGAGAAAATCAAGATGGGCAAAGCAGCAGGGCATGATGGTATAACACCAGAAATGGTTAAGTACATGGGAGCATCAGGCGACCTATTACTCTTAAGGGTTCTACAGGCAGCGTGGTACAACAAGACCATACCAAAGGACTGGGAGATTGCCATCATAACACCAATTTTCAAAAAGGGTGACAATCGACAGTGTGGAAACCATAGAGGCATATCCCTTCTCGGTGTCCCTGGTAAAATCTACTCTAGAATCCTAGAGCAGAGACTCCGATGCCTAGCTGAGCCACAACTGGATGAGGTCCTGTGCGGATTCCGAGCGAACTGAAGTACTCAAGACCTAATCTTCACACTCAGACAGCTGAGTGAAAAGGCCCTTGAGTATAAGAGTGAGATCCATCTTTGTTTCATAGATCTGGAAAAGGCGTTTGACAGGGTCCCCTGGAGCAAACTTTGGGACTGTTGGCAAGGAAGAACATTCCAGCACCTCTGATTCATGCTATACAGAGCTTCTACAAGTCTTGCAGAAATTATGTGAGGACAGCAAACCATAAGTCAGAAGAGTTCAAGACCACCACTGGTGTAAGACAAGGTGATATCCTGTCACCTTACCTTTTCATACTCCTCTTGGATGATGTCATTAAGGCATGTAAGGAGAGAACAAGAAAGTATTCAGTGGGGTACTGAAAGATGAGACAGGTTTGTATTTCAGAGCTGGCATTTGCTGATGATGTTGCCCTGATTGCTAAATCAGAGGCACATCTCCAATCCAACCTGCAAGTCTGGAAGGAAGAGCTGGAGAAGAGAGGGATGGTCATAAGCAGCTCTAAAACAAAATCCATGGTGATATCACGAGAAGAAAGAAGACATCAGATTAAGCTGGGAGAACAGGTCCTGGAGGAGGTCGACCACTTTAAATACCTCGGAGCTATTATAGACCGAAAGGGAGGCATCAAAGAAGAGTTGGCCACTCGAAAAGCAGCAGCTGGGAGACTTTTTCAGGCCATAAATCGAGGATGCCTCAGCAAGAGAGAGGTTGGTAAGAAAACGAAGATGGCTGTATACCCCTCCACCTATGTCCCAGTCTTGACATATGGATGCGAGTCATGGGCAATGACTACAACCCACAAAAGCCAGATCCAAACCTCAGAAATGAGGTATCTGAGGAAGGTGGTTGAAGTAACAAGAAGAGACATGGTACGCTACCAGACGATACGTCATGGCTTTAAATCCCACCCCCTGCAGACCCAAGTAGAACAGTCCCAACTAAGATGGTTTGGCCATGTCTGCAGAATGGGAGAAGATCGGCTACCACGACAAGCATGGGAAACAAAGAGCCAGGGATCCAGACCCCCAGGACAACCCAGAGTCCGCTGGGAGGACAACATTAGACAATCTTTGAAGGACCGAGGACTAGAATGGAACCAGGCCAGGAGGAAAACAGCCAATAGGATGGTCTGGCGCTCTCTTCTAAACCTCTACACCTCACGGTAGAAGGGGAACGACTAAGTAAGTAAGGTTCTTTTGTAATTCCATCGGGGCAATGGTTTCACTTCATGGGGAACATACTCCATGTTAACCACTAGCTTTATTAGTCTGTGGTCGCTGCCTGCTAGCTGGTCAAGTACCTGTCGGTCAATATTGTGAAGGATGTCCCCTGTGGTGAAAGCTAGGTCAGGAGTGGAAGTGGTGTGCCATCTTCTAGAGTAGAAACTGGGTTTATCATCTGGCCTGTTGATAAGGTGAAGGTTTGTGCCTATCTCCCAGTTTTTCACTTCCTCTCCTCTACTGTCTGTAACCGGATATCCCCATCTTTCCAAGTGGCTGTTGAAGTCTCTGACCACTATGCAGTTTGAGCTCTTTATTTCCATAATTTCAAGTGACATGTCTTTGCTCAGTGGGCCATACAAATTGTAGATACACATGTCCGTGTCCTTTATTTTAATGTCAACCCCTAAAATTTCTGACTGGTCGTTGAAGTTCACGGATACCTCGCTACTTGGTATTGAGTTTCGGGTAAGTAATAGCATACCTCCTTTGTATCCTTCTCGATCGAGTCGGAAAGCCTGGCATCCTCTTATTGAGAATCTGTGGTTGCTGTTGAGATGTGTTTCTTGGATGCAAGCCACATCGATTTGATCCTCATAAAAGCGGTTTTTCAGGAGGACTTTTTTGTTGAGAACTCCTTCTGCATTCCACTGCAGAATGTTGAGTGTTCTTGGTGTATGGTCAATAGCTCCTTCCCTTTCCCTCTGTACCTTGACTCCACAATTCAGGGGAAGGTAACCACCAGTAGTATTGGTTGGACCCCTTTGAGGCGGGGGATCCGGCACTCTCGCCTCCTGGTGGGACTCTAAGGGACGAGCACCACTCTGCTTAAATTGTATTCATGACATCTTCATTAAGCGAAGTACGTCGCACTGTTTCGTTAAGCATGTAGCCCAGTGCATCTCATTTCAACAGGCATTTCTGTAGGGTTGCGTTCCTTAGCCCTTGACTGTCTCCAGCGGGTGGTTTAAAATCAGAGTTTTCCTTCTCCTAGACGAACTGCCTTCCAAGGCTTACGAGCTTCATCTACCCAGGATTTAACCCATGCCTGGGGTTTGGGTTGGTGCTGGCCAGAGCATGGTCCACTCGCCGGTGGGTACTGCGCCTACACCGTAAGGGGTCCCAAACTACTCCGGACCCAGTTATATTGCCGGGCACTCAGTCGCCACCATAGCAAACTCTGTAGAGAACGGGGTCCACCACGTGAAGGTGTTGCTATGGACACGTTTGTGCAGGACAGGCCATATACTAGAAGCTTACTATCACAGCTGGACAGTAGCTTCCGCGGCGATCACTGCACCTGGATGTGAGAGGCTATGTGTTCGCTTCAGCATCCATTAATGTAGGCGGGACGTCGGGGCCCAGACCCTACATAGACCCCGAATGAATTAATGAAAGTCTTTTTTTTTCTCTACTTAAAAACACGGGACACCACTGCACCAAAGCTCTTAAAGTGTTCATACAGCTGTGGTTTTTGTAGCAGATTATTTTACTTAGTGAGGTTGCTGTTGCGAGGGAGTTTGGGTTGTGTTGTTTCTTCTCTTCTTATATATATATAATGTCACCACTGTTGTTGTTGTTGTTGTTTTGATGAATTGATGAGTGGAGATCGGGCACTCAACATCTGATCATTGTTGCCTCTTCTCGTTCCATCTTGGTCTACCCTGTTCAACCTGAAAGTTGGTTATAATTGGGGTATTTAGTGTCATTTTATTTACTAATTTTGTATTCAATTTAAAAAACTGTTGTCTTTTGCAGTTGCTGATTTTTATTTATATTAGTATTTGTCAATTTTATTTTCTCTTTCGAATTGTTTCTAGATAACTATTGTCCTTTACACTTGGTTTTAGTTTGTATTAGTATTTGTTCTTTTTGAGTTGTTGTCCCTTTTTTTTTTTTTAATACCTTGTCTTTCCTTGTCCTATGAGTAGTTGTTTTTTTTTTTGTTAATGCTTTGTTAGTTCTTGCTGCTTAATTTCTATTTAGTTGGATGATTTTCCTGAAGTTCTAACCTTATATTTTTTCCTTTGTTTTATGTATATATCTTTTAAGTATTGATTGGGTATCTCTTGGGGCATCTATACTTAAAACCTTATCACCTGTTAAGTCTATAGTGTGATTTCTATAGTAAGTTTTTAATTCAAGCCTTTGTTGTTCATACTTTTTACAGTGGATCAGGTAGTGGTCTATGTCATTCTCTTCCTGACATTCTTGGCAGTGTGGTTCTTCTACTATGAAGTATGCTGCACCGAGTCGGAGACGCCACAGTTTTTTGTTCGATGGTATCTTTAATTCTTCTCTGACCTGGCATGTCCTCGTTGGTTCTTTCAGCAGTTTGAATGCGTGTCTGCCTTTTCTACTTTCCTTCCATGTTGTCTTCCATTCCTCGTTTATAGTTTCCTTCACTTGGCTCTTGATCTCTGACCTTCCCAGTCCTGTTTTTATATTGTTTTTACTTGTTCTTCCCTTCTTGGCATTCTGGTCTGCCAACTCGTTGCCAGCTATACCTATGTGTGCTGGAACCCACACTAGCCTCACACTACATCCTCTGTTCTCTAGTGATGTATTAATTGCTAGAATTTCTTCCTTTATGTCTGGCCGGCTACATTTACCTGAGTGTTCTAGTGCTTGTAGTGATGATAGTGAGTCTGTAAATATCGTAACAGCTTCTGGTGGGTTGTCTTCGATTATTTCTAGACTTTTAAGAATTGCTACCATCTCTGCAGTAAAAATCGATGCCCCTTCCGTTACACTGTAGCTCTTTTTTATTCCCCATTGTAGTATTACAACTCCGGCACCTAGTTGCCCACTATCACACTTGGATCCATCAGTGTAGACGGCCAGACTTTGTTTAGTTAGTTGCTCTATGAACTTTCTACTTATCATTTTGGCTTCCTTATCTTCTATGTTTTGTTTGATCTTTTCAGTAAGTGAGTAGTCTATGATTGGTGTTTTTAGTTCCCATGGTGGTATTTTGCTTCTGTATTTATTACTATTTTCAATTGTGTTTGATAGTTCTTTGAACTGCATTAGGTCTTCTATAGTTCTCCACCCTGTTGGATATCTATCTTTATTTAAGGGGACGTCCCATACACTTGGTTGGTTTTTGACAAATGCTTTATGTGCTGGGTGGGTCACTTCTTGTGCTACTTTACTCCAATAATTTAATCTCAGTTCTTTCCGTCTTAGACCAAGGGGAGGTATGCCGAGAGCTACTTCTAGAGCTTCTACTGGTGTCGATATAAATGCACCTGTAATAGTTCTCATGGCTGCATTTTGAATCCTGTCCAGTTTTGCTTTGTTAGAAGCTGCAGCTGAGTCATAGACTATGCTGGCATAATCCAGTTTCCCCCCTGATGAAGGACTTGTAGAACATAAGCATTATTTTATTGCTGGCCCCCCATCCATTACCTTTTACAATCCTTAGTATATTTAGGGGTCCCCTACAGCTTTCTACCAAATTGTCTATATGTTTATTATAATTTAGTTGTTTATCTAAAGTTATGCCCAGAAATCTAGTTGTTGAGGAGGTACATATTTTCTGTCCTTTAATGGTTATATTGATTTTGTTATTTTTTTTAAAAATTTCCTTTGCTGAAAATCATACCTACTGTTTTGTTTACATTAATTTGGAAGCCCCAACTTTTCATCCACTCTGAAACTTTGTCTATTTGATTTTGAAGTTTTTTGTAAACATGGTCCAAGTTTTTTCCAGATCGCCAAATGGCACAGTCATCTGCAAATTGTGATACTGCATTCTTTATGTCATTAAATTCATCTGCTAAATCATTTACAGCTATAGTGAAAATTGAAGGAGAGATCACTGATCCTTGAGGAATCCCATTCTGTTGTTCATATATTTCTGACCTATCATTATTCACCTGTACAGCAAAATACCTGTCCTGTAAAAAGTTTTCTATATACCTATAGGTTTTACCAGTAATGCCAATCTTTTTCATTTTGTAAAGAGCTCCATCTCGCCAGCATTCATCATATGCTCTAGCTACATCTAGAAAGACTGCCACTGTTTTCTCTTTCCTCTTGAACCCTAGCTTTACATCATGTTCTAATCTTACAAGCTGGTCTACTGTACTTCTGTCTGCTCTAAACCCTGACTGGTTTGGGCTATATAACTGGTTTTTTTTTTCTAGGTAGAATTTAACTCTTTTATTCACAACAGTTTCCAGTATTTTACCTAGTTGTGATGTTAAGGAGATAGGCCTATATGAACTTACATCATGGGCTTCCTTATTGGGTTTTAGAATGGGTACTATCATAGCTACTTTCCATGCTTTTGGTATCTTTCCTAAGTTCCAGATTTTGTTATAAAGTGAGGTTATTATGTTTATAGTTCTTTTGGGTACTTTCTTAAGGATTTCATAACTAAGTATATCTTGCCCTGAGGCAAGAACCCTCCTCTGTTTAAATGTGTGACCGTTGAAGATTTTCATTGAACGAAGGAAGCTTCCGCTTCCATTGGCCAGTGCATCAATTCATTCATTTTATTTTCTGTATCGTGCTTGATGGTGTATTACGCGAAGATGGGTGTATAATCTTGTGACTATCACAACTGTTGGAACTAGTCAACCTCAATAAATGTGATAAGTCCCTTTTGAGTCCAAACGATTTATTACACATTTTCAGACATCATACGTTGATCATGAATACATCACATATATAATTTAGAATCCTATATTGAATTAGCTATCTTTGCATATCAGTCCTTTGTCCCGTAAATCTGAATTACTGTAGGCAGAACGACATAACTATATGCACGCGTGGTTGGTGATCCCAACGACCGACAGTGAGATTATGCGTCTGGCACTAATATAACTAAAACGGACTGTTAATTCATCTCGACTAGGTTTAGTCAATTACTAACCTGTAACATTCATCTTTCTTCATCATAACAGTGGACTGACCCATGTCCATAATAAAATACAATATAACTGTGTGGCACTCCATGCCCGACACTATAAGACTACAAGGACACGTTTTCTCAGTTCGACGGTCATTCAAGAAAGGGTCCCATCTCTTGGTCACGGTGTGTGACTACCAACGCTGAAACGTCACAGCATTCAATAGGCTAATAATATTTTTACATTACATTAAACGTTGTAACCCCTAAAATCGCATGCTGCTAACCTCTAGCAGACAATGCCAATTAAACTACCGTAACAGTTGCTAACTCTAGACATAACCTTATACATAGTCATCTCATGTGACATGTCTGAGAGAGTAGTATTCCTGTTTTTTTTCTCTCCTCAGACGCCATCCAGCAGCTACACAGAGTAGGCTAGTAACTAGACAGTTCCATTTATCCCATCTTTTTTTTGTCCCTTGTTCTCCCGCTGCACTCTCCTATATTTTATCAAATATATTTGTCCATATCTTGTTTATTTTCCCCTGCAAATTCCATGAAACTGCTTGATGGTGTCAACTTGAGGTCAGTCTGCTCATTTTTTGTCTTGTCCAGTTCCAGTTACATTTTCTTATCTTTTTGCTCGGTAAGTTCCGGCTTGGTTCATTTCCCTGAGATCTTTATTATCTCTGACTCTTCGGCCACCTAGTTTTCTGTTACAAAATTAGCAGAAAATGGTAAAAGACATATTGACTCTTACGCAACAGTGAATCATCCTGACATATCAGAATTATATTTTTTTATTAGCAGAAAATGATAAAAGACATATTGACTCTCTACACAACAGTGAATCATCTTAACATATCAAAAAGATATGTTTTTATTAGCAGAAAATGGTAAAAGATATTGAATCTGATACAACTGGGAATCATCTTAACATATCAAAATGATATGTTTTTATTAACAGAAAATGATAAAAGACATATTGACTCTGACACAAAAGTGAATCATCCTAATGTATCAAAATGATATGTTTTTACTAGAAAAGTATGCAAGAATAGTGACAAACAAACTCATGAAACTGATGAAAACAACATATGGACAGCTGGGCAGGCTCAGGAAGACAGTATACACCAGCGGTCGACAACCCAGGAACTGTTTGGATCTATTTTTAGAAATGCTGAGCTCCTATAGATTTACCTTGATAAAATCATGTCTGTTTTCAAATTTCAGAATATTTAGAATGTGGAACAAGTTCAGCTTTATTGTACTTTTATCTCTGCCAGACGATCTGTTTCTTGCAATTCCATCGACAGAGCGGTAGAAAATTCAAATTAAATGATATTTAACCGTATGTTAACTTCACTTCAAACACAAGATGGCTTCGTAGTGTACGCAGTTCATGAATAAAATGAAGTTTAGTCAGCTAGCTTACGGGTTTTCACCGGGAATGTTGTGAAAGTACGTTTAAACACGGGGACACCTTGCTTTTATGTGCGATAAGGAAAGAGCTAGTCCACAGTTTACCTAGGTGAAAAATTATTATTTTTCTCCCATACACCACCTAGAAGTCTACCAACTGATCCTCTGGGATCTACTGGTAGATCAGGATTAACCGGTTGCCGACCTCTGGTTTAAAGTGATGAAATCAGGTCCTTTGTAACATCTTTCCCTAGGAAAATGAACGGCTAAAGAAGGAGGTTTATGAACAAAGCAATAAAGTTCAGGAACTAAATGACAAAATTGCCAGCTTGTTGGAAAGGAATCAAAAGTAAGTTTATAGTAATTGTTTTTTTTTGTTTTTTTTTTGAGTGTTAGATATGTTGTGCTGTAGTTTACAGCTGTGCTGCAATATCTCTCCTTTTTTAGCCTACCATATCCGGTTTCAGCAGCATTTTGAATCAGGTTCGTTTTCCTTAGCCTTTTGCTGTCCCCATCCTACCTACAAGACAACAGTAGTTTTGAAGTGAGAGTTTTCCATCTCCTGATGAATTGCCATCCATGGCTTGCGAGCTTCTTCTTCTTCTTGGATCTTTAGCCCCTGATTAACAAAGCAGTCGGTGGCCATCACACCTAGTGATGTCTTGTAGGGCAGCAACAAACTATCCCCATTTTGCTCCATCAGTGGCCATCCGTCGTGCTGTGCCCCAACTCTGGTTCATGCTTTGCATCTCAGCCTCCACTGTTCTCTGCCAGGTTGTCTTTGGTCTGCCTCTCTTTAGCCGTCCTTCTGGGGTCCATAGCATAGCAGTTCTGGTGATGGTGTCAGGGTCCTTTCTGAGGACATGGCCAACCCAGTTCCAGCATCTGCCTGCAATGACGGTGTGCATTCCTTTTTGAGTGCACTGTGTAGAGCTTCAGCTACCCAGAGCATTCTAGTTTTAGGGTTTCCAAGGACTCATCCTTGCCCCTTCTCTTGTGTTAAAACAATCCTGCCATAAGAAGGCCAGGAGCTGGGCTTTTGCTGTCAGAGGCTTGAGACTTGTAGTAATTCATCGTATTCTTCTTTTTACTCATTACAGAACATGGAGTCACCACAGCAGCTGGCCTTCTGGCAGGAAATCTGCATTAAAACATTCATGACCTCTTGTAGTTGTGGTTTCTGTTGCTGCAGCTTTTACATGATGAGGTTGCCAGTTCCATGTGCACACACAAAAATCTCATATTAGTTGCCACTTATGACATTCTTGAGGGAATGGTGCTTCTATTCTTACCTGGAACTCCATGGGGCCTAGAGTAATTACTGTGTTAATAATTTGTTTTAATCATCTCTCGTGGCATAACTACTCAAATTATTACAATATCATTTGATCATCTTTCTGCCTACATATTTGACCACATACTTTTTGATAGCCGTTTAGGTCACATAACTTTTATTACATTATAATTTGGTCATCTCTTTGGTCACATCACTAGCTACACTATCATTTGCTCATCCTTCTAGCACAGAAATCACGGCATTATCATTTGACCATCTTTGTTGTCACATAATAATTACTACATTCTTCTTCTGAGATCACCTTTTTTAATTTGATGAAGTTCATAGCTCACATGATTTATTATGATAGGAAACTCTGTACAAACGTTACAACAGCAGGTATTCTGATCATCAGAAGTAGTTCCCACCATCAGACAAGTGTTTCAGATCTTTAACATCCTTGATACTGTTGGTGGGGGGGAAGACCCACTTGGATCATGACTCATAAGCGTCACCCTCCAATCGGTTTCTTCTGCCTGTGCTGGGAATTGAACCAACTCTATCTTGTTTGCAATTTTCAAATTGACTATCTCCTCCTGATTTATCCATTCTGCCAACATTAGATATTTGTTAAAGTAACAATTTTGTGTGTAAACTTCATTCATTCTGTATCCCTTAGCAACACAAAAAACACAGGACTTAAACAAATAATTACCAGTTTCTCCTGTCCTGTGCCATTTGCTCAAGATTTTGTTATGTCTTCCCCATCCCCTCATGTCTGTCTTCAGTCCTCATCATGTCTGTCTTCAGTCCCCATCATGTCTGTCTTCAGTCCTCATCATGTGTTCCTCACCTTTCCCACCCTGGCTACTTTAGAACAAGGACTGCGCTGAGATGCTATCAACAGCTTTTCATCCTGTGTCCTATCGGCCATCAGTGTCTTCTTCTTATCTTGTGTTCAACTGGCACACGTCTGGTTCTTTTTGTCAGTTCCCCGTTAGTAATCTTGTTACACCATTTCATTCCTTCTGTTCCACAAAAGCACCCGTTTATAAAAGTCTGTAACTTCTTGTTTTTTGTTGTTGTTGTTCTCTATGTTTCAGGTGCATCAATCAATCAATCAATCAATCAATCAATACCCTTTAGCTCCCCAGGGAGCATAGGCCTTCAACAAACACATGTCAAGTCTTCCTGTCCTGTGCCATCCGCTCAAGTTCTTTCCATGTTTTCCTCATCATTTTCACCTCTGTATCCAGTTCTCTTCTCCATGTGTTTTTTGGTCTACCTCTGCCTCTCTTTCCCTGTGGATTCCAAAACAAGGACTGCCTTGTAATGCTATCAACAGGTTTCCTCAATGTGCGTCTTATCCATCGCCATCGTCTTCTTCTCAACTCTTCTCTATGTTTCAGGTGCATAGAACAAGACTAACTTGACGTTTGAGTGTGTGTAAACTGATTGCTTTGAATTCCATAGCCCACATTGTTTCACAGTCAGAACAATTTTTTTCAGCACTTTTGCCAATTTTTTTTTGTTTGTTTGTTTGTTTGTTTGTTGTAAATAGGAGTTTTGCCTCATTTTGGTGAGGTGTGTCCTGTTCAGCCTAGACACAAGGCTGTTGGTTATGTTAGGGCGCATGTTCAAATATAAAAGATCTAGTGGTCTGAGAATAATTTACCAAGTCTTTTGAGTGATGATTTCTTATCCGCGTCACGGTATCTTGATTGTGGAAAAGGCACCATGCAGGCTGTGGAACAACTGCCATGGGCTTTGGAATTCAGAACAGTAAATTTCTGCTTTCACAAACACCTCAAGTTGGCAGAATGGATAAATTCAGGATGAAATAGTCACTTTGGAAGGTGGAGTGGGTTCAAATCCCAGTGCAGGTGGAGAAAACCAGCAGGAGGGCAACACTTCTGAGTCATGACCTAAGTGTGCCCATCCTCTACGTAGAGAGAATGTCAAAGATGTAAAGAAAAAAAAGCAGAAAGACTTGTCTGATGGGAGAACTACCTCTGATAATCAGATTCCCTCATGTTATAATGCTCTGTATAGAGTTTCCTATTATCATTTGTTTTATTTTAAAAATTTTTATTTTTTTTATTTGATACTGTTTTTTGTTACTTTTTTTTGGTCATTTGTTATTTATTGATTTCTTATCCATGTTTGTTGCTGTCATACGTTAAAAAAAAGGTAAATGTAGACCCAAAGCATATACTGCCATAGGGGAGTGAAGTGTTAGAGACTTCATTATACTAGGTCCAGCATCGAGAGGTGGGAGTGACTAGTTCCCTTCCCTCACTGCCTTTTCCTTCCTTAACTCAAGAGCAAAGTCAGGTACCCGAACCTGGAAACTTTGACGCGAAAGACCAGCGCTCTAACCACTCTTAATTTATCTTTATGAAGGTTTAATACCAAAACATTGTATACATGCTGCTTGTAGTTCCTGAAGGGGGGGTCTCTGAGAAGCCAGAGAAATAACAGGACCCCCGTGATACTCATGTATGTTGTAAGAGATGACTAATATGTGGTTGTGCATGGGGCAGACATGTAGAACAAATTACCATAGAAACCACTGCTGCAAGAACATGTGACTGCTTGGTGCAGACTTCCTGGAAGTGGACTAGTTATACTGGTGGCTACATGCATAGTAAGGAGTACAAAGGACAAGGAATGAATAAGACTGGCAACCTTATCTTGCAGAATAAATTGCTGCAAATATTTATCGCTGCATGGGCATGTCCGTTGACATAGGCTTCCGCAAGGGGGCTTATCTGCAATGGTGGATCCATGCTCTGTAGAGTGAAAAAAGGAGGTGAATACGTACATGTTCTCATGCTTATGTAGAACATGTTCTCATGCTTATGTAAAACATGTTCTCATGCTTATGTAAAATATGTTCTCATGCTTAAGTAAAACATGTTCTCATGCTTACGTAAAACATATTCTCGTGCTTTTGCAAAACATGTTCTCATGCTTATGTAAAACATGTTCTCATGCTTATGTAAAACATGTTCTCATGCTTATGTAAAACATGTTCTCATGCTTATGTAAAACATGTTCTCATGCTTATGTAAAACATGTTCTCATGCTTATGTAAAACATGTTCTCGTGCTTATGTAAAACATGTACTCGTGCTTATGTAAAAAATGTTCTCGTCCTCATGTAAAACATGTTCTCATGCTTATGTAAAACATGTTCACCTTTGTATGTCTGACCGCATTGGTAAAATGACTGCTGAACATCTGCTTCAAAGATGCCCAACATATGAAGAGCAGAGAAAGCACAAATGGCCATCACCATTACCATTTGTAGACAAACTCTATGGAGATACCAACAACTTCAGACTGACCACTGCTTTCTTTAAACGTAATCAAGTTGACGTCTGAAAGTGTACAATGAATTATGATATTTATATGTCTTACCTTTGTCCTTTACATATTTCAGGTATGTAGAACAAAGTCAGAACTTGCTAGAACAAAGAAATGAGGGTTACAAGTCCACAGCCTCACAGTCACAGGCCAGAGTCCTAGCTCTGGAGCAGGAAAAGGTAGGGATTCTGCTGGAAAAAAGATAAAAACTCCTTAGCGTCGGTCATCATCATCATCGTCATTAAAACCTTTCATCTTCCCTTGGAGCAGAGATCCTCAACAAAAATATGTGACACCTTCCTGTCCTGTGCCGTCTGCTCATGGTCTTTCCATGGCTTCTTTATCCCTTTTATGTCTGTTTCCAGTTCTCTTCTCCATGTGTTTTTGATCTTCCTCTATTTTTCTTACCCTGTGGCTTCTTGGGCTCCGTCTTGTAATGATATCAGCTGATTCTCAGTGTGGGTCCTGTCCAATTCCAACATCATCTCCTGACATCTTGTACCACTTATTTTTGTCTGGTTCTCTCCATCAGTACATGTGAAAGCAAGATTCTTCTTAGCCTGCCTTACAAAATTGGATTCCCAGATTTTTTGCTTGCTAAAAGATGTCTATTACTGTTATTTTTTAATTTAAATATACTGGGTTTTTTTTAAGGTTTTTTTTTTTCTGATTCTCTAAACCAGTGGTAGACAACCCAGGAGCCTTGATGATCTACATTAAAATCATTGAGCTGTCTAAAGATCTTCTTCAAGTACCATGCCTGGTGGCATAGGAGATCATGTCTCTCCACAACTTCCTGTCTCCGGTACAATTTATTAATTCTGTTGTTGACCTCTTTCCAAGCCACGATATCAAACTATCCAGTATTTGCTCTCTTTGTTTTCCCCTATCTCTTTATTCTTCAATCTTACCTGTTGTTACGATGTATTCCAGCTTTCTGTCCTCATAACATGCCCCAAAAAAAGTGGATTGCTTCTTTCTAACTTGTGAAATAGGTTTCCTTTGCGCATTGGCTTCTTTCAGGACATCCTCATTACTCTTTTTGGTTGTCCATGGTATTTTTAACATTCTTCTGCAACAGCACATCTCTGTGGCCTCTAGTGTTTACCCTACTTGTTTACTACCTGTCCATGACTCACTTCAGTATGTCAGGATTCCATTTCAGCTTCATTGAATCTTTGTAGTCAAACTTATCATGACTGATGGTCAATGGACCAAGAACAAAATTGAAAGGCATGTGCGGTGCACACCTTTTCCATATTTTTTCAAAGAGGTGGTGGGATTTTTTCATTGTTCATTACAGAACTTTTCCCTTAAGACAATAATAAGTGGACAATCATTTTGCAAGTGTTCATTGTGTCTGTTTCTATGTCAATAGGTACACCTTGCTACCGAGCTGGGTGCTGCCTCTGCCCAGCTCACCACATTACAGCTGGAGCTGGGAGAATATAGGAAACGTGAGGGAGAGCTCAAACAACAGCTACAGACAACCGGCACCATCAGTAGTTCTACCAGAGAGGAACTAGATAGACTTAGACTGCAGAGAGATGGTGAGTCACTGGAGGAATGAACGAACAAACTTTATTTTAAAAGGGTTGAGAATACAGTCTTGACTGGCATTCTTCCCTTTACAGGGCAGGAAAATGTAAAAGACTAATTAGAGAATGGGGGAAAAGAGAGATAGGAAGATCAGGTGTGGGGCATTTTTGTTCTTGTTATTGTTGAATAAGCGATATAGTCTCACTGCATGCTGGGAAATATCATCAAAATCTTTTTTGTCTTGAAGTATCTGCCTATTTGTCCCATATAATTTCCTGGGGGTCTCTGAAGAGACAAAGAAAGAAAAGGACTACTGTAACCGAAGGCACATCGTACGAGGTCACTAATATTCAGCTTGTGCAAGGGGCTGGCAACCTCATCATGTCAAACAAATTGCTACAGAAACCACTGCTGCAGGAGCATGAGACTGCTTACTACAAGAGGGTATTGATGTACCGTGTTACAAGAGGGTATTGATGTACCGTGTTACAAGAGGGTATTGATGTACCGTGTTACAAGAGGGTATTGATGTACCGTGTTACAAGAGGGTATTGATGTACCGTGTTACAAGAGGACGTTTGAATATTATGTTTTAAGAGGGTATTGGAATATCATGTGATGAGGATTTTTAAACACTACATTACAGTAGGGACATGTGACAGCAGGAAGTTTAAACATTATGTTACCGTAGTGACATGTGACAAGAGGATGTTTGAACATTATGTTACCATAGTGACATGTGACAACAAGATGTCTAAACACACTGTTACCATAGTGACATGTGACAACAGGATGTTTAAACGTTATGTTACCGTAGTGACATGTAACAAGAGGATGTTTGAACATTATGTTACCATAGCGACATGTGACAACAGGAAGTTTAAATGTTATGTTACTGTAGTGACATGTGACAACAGGAAGTTTAAAAGTTATGTTACTGTAGTGACATGTGACAACAGAAAGTTTAAATGTTATGTTACCGTAGTGACATGTCATAACAGGATGTTTAAATATTATGTTACCATAGTGATGTGACAACAGGAAGTTTAAACTTTATGTTACCGTAGGGACATGTGACAACAGGATGTTTAAACATTATGTTACAGTACTGACATGTGACAACAGATGTTTAAACATTATATTACCATAGTGACATGTGACAACAGGAAGTTTAAACATTATGTTACCATAGTGACATGTGACAACAGGATGTTTAAATGCTATGTTACCATAGCGACATGTGACAACAAGAAGTTTAAACATTATGTTACCATAGTGACATGTGACAACAAGATGTCTAAACACTCTGTTACCATAGTGACATGTGACAACAGGATGTTTAAACGTTATGTTACCATAGCGACATGTAACAAGAGGAATTTTTAAACATTATGTTACCATAGTGACATGTGACAACAGGAAGTTTAAACATTATGTTACTGTAGTGACATGTGACAATAGGAAATTTAAACATTATCTTACCATAGCAACATGTGACAACAGGATGTTTAAACACTATGTTACCATAGTGACATGTGACAACAGGATGTTTAAACACTATGTTACCATAGTGACGTGTGACAACAGGATGTTTAAACATTATGTTACTGTAGTGTCATGTGACAACGGGATGTTTATTTACTGTGTTAGAAGAGGGTTTTGGAATACCATGTGACAAGAAAATGTTTCAATGCTGCATTACTAAAGGGTGTTTTGATACCTTGTGAGAAAAGGGTGTTGAAACTTATTTAACAAACCTGTAGCACTCATCAAGAATACAGGAACATTTAGAGAAATGTCCAAGACACAGATGTAGGATTCACTTGAAGGGACTAGGAAGTTAAATCAAAGAGACAAGCTTGGACAGATCTTATGGCTTAATGCATACCAAAAAAGTACTACCATTCATGCTGTAATTATAGTTTGTGTTTAAAACATTCCTATGGTGTGACATGGACATCTCCATAATTAACATATTATAATTTCATGAGCAGAAGATGAGCAGAAAATCAGTAGTCTCAATGCCAGTATTCGGGATGAGAAATTAGCAAGAAAAATGTTGGAAACCAAACTGGCAAGTCATCAGGAGGAACTTGCTGAAATCAGAGCAGCAAATGAAACAATGGAAAAGGTAGGCACTTTAAATGTCTGAGATTATTATTTTGTCTGTAAATACTTCTTTGTCCTCACATTTTTCTATTTGTAATTTCTTG
Source organism: Oreohelix idahoensis (assembly GCA_024509875.1). NCBI lineage: Eukaryota > Metazoa > Mollusca > Gastropoda > Stylommatophora > Oreohelicidae > Oreohelix > Oreohelix idahoensis. The sequence continues at coordinate 161,101 of JAMPIV010023166.1, read as the reverse complement.
ATGACTCCTGTTACGTACTGTTTTATTTTTGTTTATTTGGTCTTATTCTTCTGTTGTGTTTGTTTACTGGAAAGGAGAGGTCACACACACATACACAATTTTGGTTTTGATTTACTCTGATTGGACTGAGTAGAGGGGGAAGAAGTAACTATATTGTCTTGAAGTTATTACACTATATATCTTAATTATAACCCATCAAGGGTTGAATGGGATACTTTGTTTAAAAAAATATGTTGTGCATGCCATTTCTTTGTGTTGAATTGCTGTTCTTTGTTTGCAAGGCCTAATTAAGTCAAGTGTCGATGTTAATTTCATAGTTTTACTTTTGTGTCAAGTAAAGTTGACTTTGTTTTGATTCTTGACCCATGATTACAAGACAGGCAGGTGATTATTTGAAAAAAGACTTTTGGATAATGTTCCATTTTTCTTATCTTTTTTATAATGCTTTCAGAGTTTGAGTGAGAGAAAGAGGAAGGCGACAGAGGAGAGGAGAAAACTGGAAGAGGACCTGGAGGATGCTAAGATTCATTATGAGGTCAAGGATGCTCCTCTTTGTTATACCTTTCCTTTCTTCTTTCTTTCTATCACACATTATATTTCTAACTTGCCTCATTATCATTTATTTCATCCACTATTACTTTATTCCCTTCATTCATCCTATCTTTAATTCTTTCTTTCTTACTTACTTACTCCAGTACTACTTTCATCCGTTATACCTTTTTTTTTTCTGTCCTTTTTTCTTAGGGGCCTACTTAGTTTCTTCCAAGATTCCCTTCATTATTCATCATCATCAACATAATAAATCAATCCATCATCATCATCAATAATCATCAACATAATAAATCAATCAATCAATCCATCATCATCATCAATCAATCAATCAATCCATTATCATCATCATCATCATCAATCAATCAATCCATCATCATCATCAATCCATCATCATCATCAATCAATCAATCCATCATCATCATCAATCAATCCATTATCATCATCATCATCATCAATCAATCATCATCAATCAATCCATCATCATCATCAATCAATCCGTCATCATCATCAATCATCATCATTTTCATTTGTGCTCCTAGTGGAGTATAAAGCCACCATTGTAGCTGGTCCACTTGTAGGACGCCTGCACCAAACATTCACATGATCTAGTAGCGGTGGTTTCTTAGTGAATTTGTTTGACATGATGAGGTTGCCAACCTTGTGCACAACCTCATATAAGTCACTTTGTACAAGATGACTGAAGGTGCAGTAGTCTTGTTCTTTCTTTGTCTCCTCAGAGACCCCTGGTGGATCTTCATTCACTGTGCTTACATTATTTTCCCATTGTCATTGACAATCCTTCTTTCTTACTGCCTTTCATTCCTTCTTTGTTACTGCCTTTCATTCCTTCTTTGTTACTGCCTTTCATTCCTTCTTTGTTACTGCCTTTCATTCCTTCTTTGTTACTGCCTTTCATTCCTTCTTTGTTACTGCCTTTCATTCCTTCTTTGTTACTGCCTTTCATTCCTTCTTTGTTACTGCCTTTCATTCCTTCATATTGTCCTTCAGTCAGTCAATCAATCAACCAGTCAATATCTTGCAGCTCCATGTGGAAGTGCAAGTCTTCAACAAAAACATGCCAAACCTTCCTGTCCTGTGCCATCCATTCAGTCGTACCATGTCTTATTTGTCTCTTTCACGTCTGTCTCCAGTTCACTTCTCTGTCTGTCTTTTTTATCTCCCTCTATTTCTCTTGTCCTCAAGATTCCAGATAATGGACTACCTTATAATGCTGTCAACAATAATGGACTACCTTATAATGCTGTCAACAATAATGGACTACCTTATAATGCTGTCAACTGATTTTCTTAATTCTTCTTGTCTTTAGTTTCCCCTATCTACTTCATTGTCCTTTCTTCCTTCCTTCCTTCTCACTGTCTTACCTCCTGTCTCACGTGTCCTATATGTCCTATTTGTCCGTCTTGGTTTACTCCCTCCATTTTCCTGTCTTCTCTATCAGGCTATACTTTTCTTGTAGAGTATTTGTTATTATTTGCTTGTCTGTTTTAATTCTTGATACCTCTGGCCTGCTTTGCATTTTTTAAATGAGCACTGTAACATAGTTAACAATGACACACAATACGCACTGTAATATAGTTAACAATGACACATAATGAGCACTGTAATATAGTTAACAATGACACATAATGATATCTTCTGTCTTGTTTCATTCATTTTATTTGTGTATTTTTCCTCACATGTTTGCTGTGCTCGTTGTCATGCTGTCATAGCTTTTCTATATTCATCTTCATTGTCAACTGTTTGTGACTGTGTCTAGCAAAACTTTGGTTATCCTACAATGACCTATATTTCTAGAATTTTGTTTCATTTGTAAAACTGTCTTCAGTACCATTTTTTATGTTTAATCATTCTCCATTCTCACAGTTTTTCTCCTTTTATGTACATGCCAACTAGTACAGGTTACCCATATTCTGTACAAGTTTGTCTCATTTTCAGATTTGTATGGCCGTACATACTTTCTTTACAGGTTTTCGCCTAATTATTAACACTTTACAATTTGATTCAGCCAAAAACGCCAGTGCACAAAAGTGCACAATCAATATTTTGATTTTTCAAGATTTTTTTTTTTAAGTCAAGCTTTCCAGGCAGTGGAATATTTGCTTCGGAGCTGGGAGGTGACAATGATGATGCAGCTGAATCAGATATGGGTATTGAATACGGGCCTGATTTAAACTCTGACAGTGACACTGACAAAAGTGAATCTAGAGAAAGACTTAGGCCTAATAATATTGATGGTAAATCAAACATAGGAGGTAGTCAACATAGCATACTTTTGTTAAAATTTGTGACTTTGTCGGAAACCCACGACCTAAACACACTCTAGATCTAGTTTATCTGGTCACGAACTTGTGACATGATAGGTTCACAGCAAAAGTCATAATAGAGATTATTAAAGGGCCTAAACACTTGGCCGACAGGGGAGAACCTTTATGATGATCAGATTGCCTCCTGTTGTAACTGTGACGGTGCCTAGTATTATTACTTCCCTTGTGTTAAGGGATATAACTGCGAGACTTTCTTTACTGGAATTCTTCTGTGGAAGACTGGTCATACACCAGAGATGTTGCTTCCAGAAGTAAGGAAAAACCCAGGTAATAAGGAATGCCCGTAAATGCTTATTGTTGTCAAAATCGTGCTTGAAGGTTTGATTGTAAACAGCAAATTTCAACAGCCAGGGAAAATTTTAACAGTGTAGTATATTTGAGAAGTCCAAGTAGTTATACGAAATATTCTTTATTCATTTTGTTTGTTTCATTTCTTACTTTTTTATAGTTTGTGTAATTCTCTTCAGTTTTGGCTTTTCTATACTTTGTAAGGGCCCTCTCCCTCAATTTCAGTTGTTCTGAACATCTGTCTGTCCACCATGGTACTGGATTTTTATCTTTGTTTCTTTTCCTATTTTTACCTTTTTGTGTTGGTTTTAAGTGCTCAGGCATATTCCTGTTTGGTATATATTTAAAATAATATTCAGAGCTAAAGAAAAGAGTTGGAGAACATTTTGTCAAACACTAAACCATAGGTCACAAGTAACTACAGTTTGGAGAAAACTAAAAGCAATTAAAGGAGGAAACCACAAGAAATTTAAAATCCCAACAATTAAAATACCAGAGAAAGCTGAAACAGATAGAGAAAAAGCCAACATACTAGCTAAATACTTCTATCAGGTTAGTTCAATAGACAGTCTAGATAAGGAAGAAATAAATAGGCGGAAGACACTGCTAGAAAAATTAAAAGGAGAAAATATGGACACCACACAGGATGCTAATTATTTAAATGCAGATATTACAGTAGATGAAATAGAAAGAGCTTTAGCAGGAAAAACCAATACTACCTCTGGGGAAGACATTCTGAGCTATGAAATCCTCAAAAAGGTACCAAATACAACTCTAAGAGTGATTGCATCCCTCTACAACAAGATCTGGCACACGGGAAAAATACCGTGTTCATGGAAGACAGCAGTAATCATCCCCATACTAAAGCCAGATAAGGAAACACATGATGTCAGCTCATACAGGCCAATATCATTAACATCGCATCTAGGAAAAAATTCTAGAAACAATAGTCAACAGCAGACTAAAATTTCATCTAGAAAAGCATAATTTGTACAGTCCAACCCAGGCAGGCTTTAGAAGCCAACATAGTACAATAGAGCAACTGTTGAGGCTGGAACATGATGTTAAAACAGGCTTCAAAAGGAATGAAAAGACAGTAGCAATATTCCTTGATGTAGCAAGAGCATATGATGAGTGTTGGAGGGAGGGTGCACTACACAAAATCAGGAAATTAGGTATAGTAGGCAGAACCTACAATTATCTAGAAAACTTCCTGCAGGATAGATACTTCACGGTACAAATAAACAATGACAGATCTGAGGTGTATGAGCAACAGAATGGAATTCCCCAGGGATCAGTAATATCACCATCTATCTTTACGATTATGGTCAACGACCTAGGCGACGAGTTTAAAGACTTAAAAAAACAACTTATCCCAGTTTGCAGATGACGCTGCGATATGGAGAACGGGAAGAAATCTCCCATTCCTCTATAAAACAGTACAAAGGCAAATGGATAAAGTATCTGACTGGATGAACAAGTGGGGATTTAATCTAAACGTTAAAAAAACCATAGGAATGATCTTCAGTAGAGGGCGTGTAATTAAAAACAATATAATTGACATAAGCATTAATGAGCAAAAAGTATGCACAGCAAAATCAACTAGATTTCTTGGTATGGTATTAGACCAGCAACTAAACTGGAACAAACACATAGACCTATTAGTGCAAAGCAGTAGGGGACTTATTAACATGCTAAGATATATGAAAGGAAGTGGTTGGGGCGCCTGCAATAAGACCATGTTAACCTTCTATAAATCATTTATTAGGGGCAAACTTGACTATGCCAGTGTTGTCTATGCATCAGCCGCCCCAAGCAATAAGAAAAAACTAGACACAGTCCAAAACCAGGCACTGTCAATAATAGCAGGTGCCTCAAAGGGAACATCAGCAGAGGCACTAGAAGTAGCGCTAGGCATTATACCCCTGGAGCTAAGGAGAAAAGAACTGAGATTCAGCTACTGGGCAAGAGTGGCAAAAGATCCAACTCACCCAGCACATAAAACCTTTGATAGGGGTAACCAGTACATAGGCCACATTCCATTAAACCATAATAGATACCCGTCAGGGTGGAAAACAATGGATGAAGTGGATCAATACCCAGACCTATTTAATGCGATAAACAGTAGTGCTCTGTATAAAGCAAAGATCCCACCATGGGAATTAAAAGTGCCAGAAACTGACTCCCACTTAACAAAGATCATAAATAAATCTAACGACATAATCTCAGCAAAAAGTAAAACACTAGAGTACATAGAACGGTATATAAATAATAGCCTAACTATATATACAGATGGGTCAAAAGATGAAGAAGGACAATTAGGAGCAGGAATAGCAATACCAAAATTAAATTTTATAAAAGATACAAAGTAACAGGTAATACATCCATCTTTACAGCAGAATTAGTGGCAATCCTAAAAGCTTTAGAAATAGCTGCAGAAAATCCACCAAAAAAAGTAACCATTCTCACAGATTCCCTATCATCAGTATTAGCTATCAGAAACAGAAATGAATGTAGCAGGCCAGATATTATAGAGGAAATACTACAGGTTAATACATATCTACAAACTATAGGATGCAGTGCAACACTAACATGGATACCATCACATGTGGGGATAGCAGGAAATGAGCTTGCAGACAAAGAAGCCAAAGGGGGGAGAGCTAGCCATAACAAAATTGAAGTAGGCTTAGGGAAGTTTTTGAAATTAAGAGCTTAATTGCTCAAGCAATAACTAAAGAGTGGATAACAGCATGGGACCAAAGTAAAAAAGCAAGACACTCATATAAAATCCTTAAAAAACCAAGCAAAAAATGTCAAATAAAAGATGAACTAAAAATACCAATTAATAAAAAGTTGCTGAGGCTCAAGCTTGGAACTGGATATTTCATGATTGAGGAACCCACATGTGAAGAGTGTCAAGAACCAAACACAATTAGACACTTTCTGGTGGACTGCAAGAAATATGACCAACAGAGGCAAAACATTAAGACATACTGTAGTAACCACAATGTAGAAATGAGGGTAGAAAATCTCATAGGCACAAAGACCCCTTCAGAAATGCAAAAGTTAATAAAACACTATATTACAAAAACTAAAGCTAACATATAAAAAACAAATAAGGATTTGAGTCGTAGTCCAAACTCGTGAAAGACTCGCCACAGATACATACAGACTAACCAAAGAAACCATCCAGTGAAAATTAAAACATACTAACTTAGAAAATAGCATATTTTGGAATTTCTTTTAAAAACCATGTTGAACTATAACCACAAAAGGAAAAATACCGACTAGAGATAATATAGTATAAAATAAATACAAACAAAAACATATTACAATAAAGGAAACACGTCCTGATATAACCAACAACTCCATGTACATGGTAGATGGTTGAAAGGGGCGTGCTACAAAGAAAAGTAGCAAACACATTAATTTAAAAAAAAAAAAAATTCATTTTGTTTGAAGAACGCTGGCATTTCCAACCTTATTTCTGGTGGGGAGGAAAGGAAAAACTGCCAACAAAAGGCTCATCGATTCGAAACTTTCAATAAACTAGATCAAACTCACTTGATGTGGAGACAACCACATTACAATTCGTAGCAGGGGTCAGCGCTGGTTCACTGATGGCCCTGGTTGATAGTGGATGTCCGGATGATTATACACATGTCCTAATGTGGGAGTCAAAGGCTTTTTTTTCTCAATAGGGGATGCGCCAGGCTGCTCCACAGCTCAAGAGAGAACTCCTTATGTTGTTTTGACTCTTGCTACTGAGATAACTGTCTCAGGCTCTGACTGGTTACTATGATGCATCAGTCTTTATACTAGTCCGGTGCTATGGCTTGCCGGATGAAATTATTTCTAATTGGGGTTAAGACCGGAAACCTTCTTATGATTGGTCTTGGGGCCTAGCTGACTGTTAAAATAATCTTTAACCTAACTAACTACAAAATCTCTAGTCTAAAATTATTGTTACTAAGTGAGAATGACCAACCATTGTTCTAGGTTCTCTCTAATCTAAATGTTTTCCGGCCTAACTTGTATGGAGGCCACACAAGGTTTGATGACATCATGGGTTCATGTGTGCCATGACTGCTGATGTCATTGATTCTTGACTAGTGTTTATTTTTTACTAACTAGTCATTCATAAGTACTTTACTATAATTCTAATAGTTGTAGCAACGTAGTAGGCCATACGGTTACATAACGCTCCCAATTGAGTTTCCTATTATATTCTACGTAAAGAGTTGTACCAAATGTACAAATAAGGAAAACGCAGTGAACAATAACTTACATGAAAGAATGGGTGAACAAAAATGCTCTTTTGTTTTCACAAAGAACAAAGTGGTTATTGTATGGTTTTTCTTTTCTTTGTATGGTTCTTTTTTCTTTGTATGGTTCTTTGTGTTATATTTTTTTACAGGTATTTAGCTAAGATTTTTGCACAGGTTTTTCCTCTGCAGGGTTGGTAAAAATAATCTTATCACTTCTATTTCTCATGTCTCACCACAGTTCTTTTGTAAGGATAAACAACTATTATCACCATTAGCCTTCAGCTCCCCAAGGAGCATAGGCTGTCAACAACCCCTTGCCTAACCCTCCTGTTGCATGCCATCAGCTAAAGATCTTTCCATGTCTACATCATTTTCATTTGTCTTCAGTACTCTTCACCATTTATTTTTTGGTTTTCCTCTATCTCTCTTACCCTGGAGATCACAGAATAAGGACTGTCTTGTAATGCTATCAATAGGTTACCTCAGTGTTTGTTCCATCCATTTCCATATTGTCGTTGAAGATTTTATAGCTTAAAGCTTTTACATGATGGAGGAGACGATCCCATACCCAGCCCTCTTTATTTGACTTTTACGACACTCTTAGTAGGTCACAGTGTTACTATTCATTGCTTCCCTTTTGGGCCTAAGCAACACACACGTGATAAACAAAGTTTCACAGATTCTGTGTCAGATAGAAAACAAATAATTTTCTACGTGCTTCCAACAGAATTTTACATTTTAATTTTTTTTCAAACAGACAACCATTGAAGATTTGAGGGAAAGAGTTCGCAGACAGAAATCGTCAGTTGATGCAGACACTCAAAGCAAGGTAAATATAAAAAATGATCTGTTGATGCAGATACTCAAAGCAAGGCAAATACAGAGGGTCCTCGATATAAGTCACGCCAATATACATCATTTCACATACACGTTGTTGATTAATTAGGGATAGTAAACTCGATATACATCGTATATATTTGCAATTACTTCGTTTGAACAGGAACGTACATGAATATTTCGCTCAAATCTTCTTTCTCCTTTTGTATTTAAATTCGTAATTCCATACAGTATATAATTGAACCAGGCCATGAGGAAGACAGCCGATAAGATAGTCTGGCGCTCTCTCTTTCAAACCTCTACACCTCACGGTATGTCGTACAGAAGGTTAATTGTTTTATTTGTCCCGTCTAAGTAGAGTGGATGTCGACAGATATGCGAGAGAAGGTATAGAAAATAGATTTCACAGGTGGTAGATTGAGGGAAAGATATGTCTCTGGAGTGATTAGGTTATCTCCTCCAGCCTATCCGTACGACTGTACTTTATTATCAGACAGCCTTTGCTTCCCTATCAAGAATAGATAAGTTACTCTGCACACACACAGCTATGTGACTACAAGACACACAAACGTGAAAAACTATGGATAAATGGGTATGGGTCTGACCAACACACAAAGGTAAGTTTCTTTGTAGTTTATTATCATTTAAACTCGACAACATCAAAATATCTAAAGGAAAAGATCAAAGAGTCATTTACATGCATATGAAATAAAGCAGAAAAAGTGCACCCTCCCCGAATGGAGGAAAAAACCCAAAATTATTAACCCAAAAGTTGAAGGTCAGCACTATGTTACAGAATGAACAGTATTGGTACTGTATGAGACCCAGTAAAGTAAACAAAATTTAGACAAATCAGATATATGGATAGTTTCCAGCAAACAAGGAAAATACTCACACACTCTCTTAAACAGTGGCCACTCTCACATTCTTACCTAATTGCCTGGTATGGTAGGTCTGTAATATCCCTTGGTAATAGAATTAGTCCATGAATATATTATCTATTTCACTTAATATTCTGTCCCCCCATTTGTCACAGATCCAAATTGGCCCTAGTTCATCCCCAGAACTAACTAGTGAGGTGAACGCCTAATATGGTGCTTCTCCTGGATATAAGTGTTACTGCAAATAGTGAAAACTGTGAGAGTTCTTGAGGTTCACCCTTTCACATGGAAAATACTTCCAGTATTGGGAAACATCTGGTTGCTAAAAAATTGATATATGTGATGATGATGGTTCTTCTATCAGCCAACTCTGTGTTAGAGTGCCGATTCTGAACAGCGTATGTATCTAGGGAGATACTCCACTGGAATTACGACTGTCAGGAGTCGGGAATAATAATAATGTTATATGTCCACCACTGTGGCTGGTAAAAAATATACATCTGGATTAGGTAAGTCCAGTGGATAACATTTTATTGTTCTCAAATACCATTTGGCGAGTGATCGTTTCTAAATGAAATTGGTAACGCACAAGCCAAGTACAGGAGAAAAGTAACAAACAGAAGAAGACTGCTGGATGCCCTTGTGATCAGGTCTGCGAAGAATACAAGAAAATATTTATGGAAAGAATGCTACTACTATATATACACACAGACGGAGACAAGATGATCTCTTCTCCACTCCGTCAGTCCTGACTAAGTTTAAAAGGCACACAGTGTTTCCTTACGCCTACACGCTAGCAGACGCTGGCAGCTGAGGCGTTGGGCTGAGATGTTCAGCCTGCCCTTGCTCGCGCTGGCGTTATGTTCTATTTGGGTCTGCAGCTCGCCTTGACGGATCGTCTGGTTGCTCCATATCTCTTCTGGTTACGGTCAGCGTTCCAATGTTAATTATTTGGATCTGGCTTTTGTGGGTTATTTCTCCATACGCGCTCCCTAAACAATGATCGCCTGTCATTAAATAGCTATCAAATTGTCAGCGTCTGTTAGTTTTGTCATATGGTATTAAAATAATAGACACTATAATAACAAATATACACAATGAAATATAACGTCTATTTCAATACTCCCACTATCAGTCGCTTTAATGCCTATAAGTCTGGTCAGCTAAACCGTTGGGTTTATCTCTCTCCTGTAGAGATTAAGTGTCGTGTCTGCCTACACTGTTAACATAATTACCGTCTAAGGTATGTGGGTAGCGGGTGGCGTGATTTAACATTTAAATTGAATATCTGGTATGAAATCGCTACGTGTTACTTTATTTCACTCGTTTTACTAGCGAGAAAAATCTAGTGAAGAATAAATGTTAAAAGCTATCACTTTTTAAATCATTAGCGCTATTATCCTTTTACCAGAAAATACAGAATGAAAATCTCCACGAACACTAATGCACCATATCCACAAGAAATGGGTTCTAGGACTGCGTGCTAGAATATTCAAAATTCTGACTGACTTCTGATAGTTGGGTTAAGAAAACATAAGTATATATATCATTAGATTTCTCTGATCTCTAATGTTGTTAATTTCACGCTACTGTGAGAACAACAAATTCTGAAACTAGCACTCAAGATGAAAGCTTACGATTCGGCTACCAGAATCTGGCACTGTTGACCGACATCAGAGGCTTTACTTACCGCTAACGGGTTACTCTTTAAAATGCCCGTGTCTCGAGATCAAAGAGCACAGGGGATTCCACATTCCCTGAGTAAAAAGTTCATAAGGGTCTGTGTTTCGTCTCTCCCACGTGCAGTCTGTCTGAGAGGTATTATGATTGAAAGATGAAGCTCGCGCGAGTGGATGAGGTAAACAAACCTGATTTGCTTTCCTGTTATAACTGACAGGTCACGAAGTTAGTAAACACTGTGTTAGCTCATGTTAAAAGAAAAGAGGCGGGACGAAAGAGTAAGCTGTGTAAGTGAAGACAGACAATATAATGCATGTTTTTAGCTAGCAAATCACAGAGCAGCTATGAGGTTACAATAGGCTGTCAGATTACTGTAGACTGTTTTTCCATTACACATCACACGGTAGAAGGGGAACGACTAAGTAAGTAAGTAAGTATATATAATGTAAGAATATATACAGTATGTATCAAAACATAAGTACAGTAATAAGTATGTATTAAATATTTAATACAACAAATAAATATAAAAAAATTAATAAAACGTTGTAATTACCTGCCTGATCGTTCTGCTAATGTAACATGACTCATACACGATAGTTTGTCTTGCTATCATGAGGTTTATGGCACAAAGATTCATGGTGTCAGACAGATGAAGTTAAACTCCTTCATCAAGAAAAAAGTCAGGGAACCTCAACCTCTACAGCTAGTCAGAGAGGCAGCAGGAACTTCAGCTACAGTTGCAGCAACTTAAGTGCTGAGTAGGAGCAATTGTAGTAGGAAGAATAATAAAGAAAATTTAGTTTTGTTTTATTAATAATTTCATAGTGTATTTTATAATTGTTATTTAGCAATTACAAAAAATCGTACCTATTCATATGCCTGTACACTTCTTTGGAATTTGACATCAAACGTAAGGCTAGCAGAGATGGACGTGTAAGAGGATGCATCCGTCATGTATATAACCAGCGAGCTACAGGAACAGTTAGCATTCACACTCTTCGACATATACTGAGGGAGACTGAGCACCTATGGGTTTGCTCAGAGTGCAATGATGTCGATTCTGTTTAACAATAACACTTTCATATAAATTTGAATTTTTTAGTTGGTCTGGAACATATCTCCCACATAATACATTACTTCAGTGAGAAATCATCATTTTGTTATAAGTTGTGCTGTTTAGGAACATAACTACAACATATATCGAGTACCCCCTGTAAACTCACATTATTCACCTGGATTCTGCTCTAACATTCAGTATTATTGACATCTTTGTTATTAATTAAGATATAACGTACCTTTGCAGCATAAGGTATTGTCATCATGGTCCACTTGCTGGAAAACTGCACCAAGTTGTCACATGCTCTTACAACAGTGGGTTTTTTATATGGCAGTTTGTTGTACATGATCAGGTTGCCAGCTCACATATTAGCCGCCTTCGTATGACATGCTTGAGGTAGCAGTAGACCTAGTCTTTCTTGGTGTCTGAAGACACCCCCTGACAATACACGGGGCAGTAATACGTATTACTGATGTCAGATTACCGGTAAACAGTAGCTCACATACCCCCAAGCTTTCACCCTTTCCCTTCCCTTTACAACAAACATAACAAGTGTGAAGAATCCATCATTGGGAGAGGGCAGGAGACACATCCCCACCCCCACACATTGGACATTTAATTTACCCTATATTTAATATACCTTGTTCAGCCTCTGATGGATTATAGCTAGGATATTTATCATGTCGTAAGAAGCAACTGATTTGCATCTAGCAACCTCATCAACAGATTGCTACAGAAACCACTGCTGTAAGAATAATTGAATGCTTTGGCACAGTCTTCCTTCAGAGGGACCAGCTACAGCTCCATAAGGAGCATGGGAAAGGAGGATATAGTGTCTATCATTTTAAATATGTTCAACTACAGTTCTATAACCTTCTATCTGAACACCCGAAAACTGAAAATCTGTCAATCTTACACATGTATGTCTGAATTCTATTATCATCAGATGTCCAAGATGAAAAAAGTAGCCCACATATATCATATTTTATTATCATCAGATGTCCAAGATAGAAGAAGTACCCCACAGATGTCCAAGATAGAAGAAATAGCCCATGTATATCATATACTATTATCATCAGATGTCCAAGATAGAAGAAATAGCCCATGTATATTATATTCTATTATCATCACATGTCCAAGATAGAAGAAGTAGCCCACACATATCATATTCTATTATCATCAGATGCCCAAGATAGAAGAAGTAGCCCAGTATATAATATTCTATTATCATCAGATGTCCAAGATAGAAGAAATAGCCCACGTATATCAAATTCTATTATCATCAGATGTCCAAGATAGAAAAAGAAATAGCCCATGTATATCATATTCTATTATCATCAGATGTCCAAGATAGAAAAAGAAATAGCCCATGTATATCATTTTCTATTATCATCAGATGTCCAAGATAGAAGAAGTAGCCCACATATATCATAGTATATTATCATCAGATGTCCAAGATAGAAGAAATAGCCCACATATATCATATTTTATTATTATCAGATGTCCAAGACAGAAGAAATAGCCCATGTATATCATATTCTGTCATCATCAGATGTCCAAGATAGAAGAAGAAATAGCCCATGAATATCATATTCTGTTATCCCCAGATGTCCAAGATAGAAGAAGAAATATCTCGTGAGTGGCAGGTCAAGTCAGACAGGATGTTGGTAGCAGCAGCTGAGAAGTACAACAGACAGCTCACTGATTTGAAAGATGAGAAAGAGGACCTGGAACATAAAGTTGATGAGCTGGAGAAGAAGGTGTCATTTTTTTTTAAATCTTTTAAATCGTCATTGTCCTTCAACACCCCATGGAAAACAAATTCATGTCAAGTTCTTCTGTCACATGTCGTCTGCTCAAGGTCTTTTCATGCCTTTGTTATCCCTTTAAATTCTGTCTCCAGTTCTCTTCTCCATGCATTCTTTTGTCTACCCCTACTCCTCTGTGGTGTTCTATCTTAGTCCTATAAATGAAATAATACTAGACTCTTGTCGTTCTTAACATTTATTATACAGAGAGAAACAAACGTTACTAACATCTCACAACGGCCATTCTTCCAAGTCCCTTAACTCTCTCATCACATCTAAATATAGGACACTACATTCTGACAGTTTATCCACCTCTTAGCAGTAATGTGGGGCATTGCGGCACCTCGGTCGGTTTTGCTATTTTTTCTCTTCATTTGGCTGGTATATCTTCTATCTCCCTTTCTTGAATAACAAAAACACACTGAAACTCAAACTATTCTACAAACATCACTAATTTTTTTTTTTTTTTTTTTTTTTTTTTGCGTTCGCCCGCTAATACTCGAGGCTAAATCTCAGGTTATTATTTTTATGTCTAACCTGACATTGATTTTACGTGAGTATCCCTTTATTTCTTGTACAGAGACAGGTGTCCCTCGCCATTCAGGCAAATACTCGCCGATTTCGGAGGTACCCATTGCAGCTGGGTCGGCTCAGGAGCCGCCAGTCCCTGGTCGACGACACTCCTTCAAATGTTCTCGCCAGGTCTCGAGTTAATCCAGTCCAAATCCCGGTCGACGAAAAATCCTCAAATGCCGTCGCCCGGGTTTGATCCTGTATCACCCGGTCGCCAGAGCGGTGTTGTAACCACTACGCTAATGACAGACAGAGTCATTGTCAATACAAAACATAGTCATTGAGATGTCTTGGGATATTTCTGTGTCTAGGCAATGGTCTGCCTGCTTGTGGTAATTGCCTGTTGTTGTCCATGGTGACGTCAGCTGGTTCTGTGGCAGTTAGTGGCAACTCATGACTGACAATGTCATCTAAGTAATCATCATCTGGCTGTGATTTCTTGTTGGCTGCTCTGGCCAGGTTTTCGTTGACTTTCTTGAAAAATGAGACATTTCTTGTCACAACTCTGCCTTCACCTGAAGCACTTATCATGTTTCCCTTGATTTTAGTAATCTGGTAAGGTTCTGGATTAAACCTCGGAGTTGATTTGCTGTTTTGTTCTTGTCGTACTAAAACAAAATCTCCTACTTTCAAATGAGACGGCTGTGATCGCTGTCTACGGTTGTAGTGGGTTTGATGGTATTGTATGATGGTGATATTACTAAATGTAATGTATGAGGCCAGCTGTGAAGGCTCCTGAGATAAAATGTAGTTGTGAATTGTCAGAAGGCCTTTCTTGCTACCACTACGACCTCACACTCAATTTTTTTTCTTAATGAATGTAGCTATGTAAAATGTCTAGGGTTATGATATGTAATGTGGTGTGATAGTTATGGATACACCCACAGATATTTAAGCAGACTAATAATATTTAACAAATATTATAATACACTGAACTAACTCAAGAGTGTAAAATTTTTGATAGAATTATATTACATTTATTTGTTCTGGATCAAGTTTTATGTTGACCAGAACTTTTTTAAAAAAGATTTAAAAAATATGAAAGAAATGCATGGAATGTTACATAATAAATGCAAGAGTGTACATATATAAGTACTAGACTAGTTAGTTTTATTAAAATGTTCTAGTAGTCATCTACTTGGGAGGATAGTTAATGCTTGTGCTGTTGGGGTGGCCTCATCACACCTGTCTATATTGACTACACAGTGTCCAGTAAATTACAGGAATTTTATGGGGTATTAGTAACTATAAGGCGTTGGTGAACTTCCAGCAGACCAGAGGCTCACTCAACTTGCATATGTAGCTCTGGTGCTGAAATCTGGTGGTCCCACCTCTCCGTGCTGGCGGGCAATAATAGTGGTCTCTGTCACAACGTACTGCACAGATACACTCGAGTAAAATCACCAACTGAATAGACACCGCCTTGTTGACAACTGAAACTCACAGCTCTGCAATCAAAGTATTGGCTATGTGTCAAAATTCTATTCTCTACCCACGTCTGGACACAACACGGACACAACAACCACATCATACAGACAGGTCAGATCTCTCTGACCAAACAGCACATTTACCATGGTGGTTTTACATCAGATAGGTCCTCCCAGACTATAGATTCTGAAAAATATTTATTAGTTTCCTTCCCTAAAAGTGGATAGGTAATATGTTTCATTATTCTCAACACTTGATCTGTCTTTCCTAACCCTTGCTGGAGTTTATGTATATTGTTGGTCCCTAGACCCTGACTTGGGCGGGGGGTCTAGAGCAAATCCCTACTTGTTTGTAAGGCTAGATTATGATATGGCAGTATCAAATCACTCGAACATTAAACCATATTCAAAATATACAAAGAAATAATTTCAATCTTACCAGATTATGAATAAAGAACACAGAAATGCTAGCAAAACTCAGCTGAGCTGCTGGCTATAGTATGGCGTCCCTGAACTTATTTCACTTTCTTTCATTTGGAAATCACCACACTTTAAAATACTGTGTCTATCATCGAACAACTATTGAGGAATGGCCCCACTTGCGCGTCTGAGCGCCGATAAAATGATTGTCTGTGGCCAATCACTGCCTAGGTTTATTTCAAATTCAAATTTCCTACCCTAAAGTCATTTCAGTCATGCTTCAGTCAAGTATGGATGTTTATCTGTTAGTCTGTCCGTCTCTACTTGTTTTTTTCAAAAACGTACTTGATTTTTGAACCAACCTTTCTCTCCCCTCCAAAATTTTGTCGTTAAAAGTTATATTTAGACACAGCTCCCACCAATGTCCCTTCGCTTCCCTACTAAGTGGATTTGAACACCTGCGTCTCAAGGTCGTGTTTTTTTGTGCAAATAGCGACACTTTTTATTCCATACAGTCTGTCGCTGATGTGAACAACACTGTCTTTTGTCATTATCTTCAATATTATCTATCCGTCTGTAAAATTAAGAACATATTAGTTCACTGCTCAGAATGGGCCATCCGGCCAGCTAATTTTTATATTCCTAACATTAATATTACGAAAAGTTACTTTTTAATTTTTGTAATATTCCAAACATCTGCGTTCTGCCGCTGAATTCAAATCAAAGGCTTGGTATCGCAAAAGCGACCAATAAATGACTGTGGCGTAACATATCCAAGGTCCCTTCTGTCGAGTTCCTTACTTTATGTCAACTTGGGAAACGTGACTTTTCTCCGTTTCCCCCCCCCGATTGCGTCTCCTTAGCCTTTCTAGTCTCACGCAATCTTTCCAGTCATATTTTTTCCTTTTTATCCGCCGTTCCCCTCCTGTCTAGCAAGTCAATTTTTATGGAGGGTGATGACCCGCGGTCTGGGCGATCATGTACTATCAGCAGCCTACGCATTATGTTTTTATCCTTACATGTTATCTTTGGAGGTATTTTACCGTTGTATCTCTGTCAATTTCACTACACATCTCCCCACTTGAAAACATGCCTATGGCAAGTTCCAAAACCAGCGATACACATAGGTAAAATTACTCCTCACGTCTGCCACTACTCTAATTTTGATCACAGGGGTGCCGACTGAGGAAATCTGCACCGACATTCAATTTACGGCTTGCATAAGCGACTGGTTTCAGTTCCCCATCAGGTGAAGATGATCTTTGCAACAAAGCCCCTCCTAGTCCTACATTACTTGCATCGGTTCTTAAGACAAAGTCCTGTGTCAAATCAGGCAGTTTGAGAATAGGCTTGCTAGTGAGTTTTTCCTTTAACTCTTGGAACGCTAGTTCACATTGTGCAGTCCAAATAATTTTATCTGGAAGTCCCTTGCGAGTCAGATCAGTCAGAGGAGCACAAATAGCGTTAAAATTCTTGATGTATTTCTGATAAAATCCGCATAACGACACAAATGATCGCACGTCCTTTTTTGTTTGCGGCCTAGGTGCTCTCTGCAGTTTTTCCAAGTTCTTAGGATCAGGGGTCATATTACCCTGATATACAGTGTGTCCCAAGAATTCCAATTCTTTGCATCCAATACAACATTTTGTTGGCCTAGCAGTTAAGTTCGCCTCCCGAAGTCTATCAAACAACATCTCCAGAGCTTCAATGTGTTCTTCAAATGTCTCTGTGGTGACGAGAATATCATCCATGAAATTCGTGATACATGGGTTATTCAGGGGATCCAACAATTTGCGCATCATCCTTGAAAACACTCGGAGCATTTTTCAGTCCGAATGGTAGCATATTGAATTCATAATGTCCATCCGAAGTGCTAAAAGCCAAATAAGGTCTCACTTCAGGCTTCACTGGGATCTGGTAATAGCCTTTACTAAGATCCACCTTTGAAAAGTATTTTGCCTTGTTCAGTCTGGCAAATAACTGTTTTGTGTCTGGTAATGGATCCACTTGTCCTTCTGTGACAGCATTCAGTTTCCTGTAATCTATGCACAGTCTGTGTTCCCCAGACGGTTTCCTCAACAAAACGACACTAGAACTAAAAGATGATTCACTGTGCGAAATAATCCCCTCCTTCAACAAGTACTCTATTTCTTCCTTCAATGCCTTCTCCTTCGCGAACGGAATAGAATAGGCTGTCATACAGATTGGGTTTGAGTCTACCAGTTTCATGTCATACTGTAGCAAATTTGTATGGCCTGGTTTATCTGTTAATACATCTGTATGTTCCTCCAGAACCTGTTGAACTCTCTCCCTCTGGTTTTTTAGTCAGGTGCTTACTGACTTTTACCTGTGCTGCGGTTTCACAAGGATGTAATGGGTATTCATGTGAGGTGAGTGGTTCTTTTTGCATCTGGGTTGCAATAGCCAAGGTCAATAAGGGGGTGCTTTCCTGGAGTGGTCTGTCCAGATACTTCTTTAACAGGTTTACATGATAAACTTTCTCCTTCCCCTTTTTGTCAATTTTATAGTTTGTTCTAGACACCTTCTCTAGAACCGTATATGGACCTTGCCAACCAATTTGTAATTTATTCTGGCTTCCGGGTAGTAGAAGCAGCACCTTCTCTCCGACTGCCAGTTCCCTGTCCTTTGCCTTCCTATTAAAATATGCTGCATGTTTCTTCCTGGCTTGCTTCAAATTATCATTTGCCAGTTTCCATCCAGCTTTCAAACGAGTGGTCAGTTCGTTCACGTATTGATACGATGAGGTAACAGTCTCTTCCGCCTTCTCATCTGTCCAGGTCCTTAATAGAGCTTCTAATGGACCTTTTATTGGCCTCCCAAATAGCAGAGTTGCGGGAGCCATCCCGGTTGAACTATGTGGTACCTCCCGGTACGCAAACAATGCGGCGGGCAGGAATTGATCCCACAGATCCGGTTTTTCGTGTGCCAGCTTTCTCAGGATAGAAATGAGAGTCCCGTTGAACCTCTCTACCTGGCCGTTCCCTTGTGGATGGTACGGACTACAATGAAAGTATCTGGCTTGAAATAGCTTAAAAACTTCTTCCGTTAGTTTCCCCTTGAACTGAGAACCATTATCCGTCAAGATTTGATGCGGGAATCCTAATCGGGTAAATATTGTAAGTAGTGCCTCTGCTACATGTTTTGAATCAATTGATGGCAGGGCTACCGCCTCTCCCCACATAGAACAAGTGTCCACCAGAGTAAGGATGTAACTGTTCCTCCTCTTGGTCCGAGTGAGAGGTCCTACAATATCCACTGCAACCCTCTCAAAAGGTGTTCCCACTATGGGCATTTCCCCTAGAGTTGCAGGAGCAGTCCAGTGCTTTGGAGCTACCCTTTGACATTCTGGGCAGGATCTGACATATCTTTTTATATCCTCCGTTATCCCTGGCCAGAAGTAATGACAAGCTATACGCTGTCCTGTGGCGCTGATCCCCATGTGACCACTGAAGGGAATCGCATGCCCGAGTTCCATCACTTTATCTCTATATGAAGTGGGAAGAACCAGCTGGTTGTGACCATTTGTTCCAGTTCCGGCCTTCCTGTATAAGAGTTTGTTCTTCATGAAATATTCCCCCTTGCTCGGAGGTGTGTGGCATTTGGGCAATTTTTTAAAACAGGGCTTGAGGGTCCTATCCTCAGCCTGCGCCTTCCTCATCTCCTCTGGATGAGCATTTATAGGTTCACCTTCTTCCTCCTTCTTCTGTGACCTGGTCTGCACTGTCGCCATGATCACAGGTTTCTCGGGATTCCCCAAGAAGACGTATCTACACCCCAATATCAGAGGGTAGATTGGTTCATCTATCACTGCTGCTCTGATTTCTCCTTCCACATAGCGAGTTTTCACCGTTATCCTTGCGATGGGAAGTGTCATGAGTGGTATGTCCTTAGTCGCCCCTTGTATTTCCACTGTTTCTGTGGTATACTGACTTGGGTCCACTAGGCTAGACTTCACAACTGAATCATAATCCAAACCTGTATCATAAAGGCACCTTATGGTGACCCCATTACAAATAACATCCTCACAAACTGGGGGGTGATAAGGTTCCTGTTGTCCATTAGGATTAACCTTTAATCTTCGCGTCCCCGACTTCATTGCAGCAATGTTTGAAGGTTTCCTTCTACAAAATTCGGTGTTATGGTTATCCTTCTTGCACCATTTACACCATCTTTTTCCTTGGTTCAACGGTTTTCTTTCATTGAACTTTTGGTCATTGAACTGTGAGTTTCTGTCGCGATAGTCATTTCTTGGCCGCTCAAAGTTTGTCCTACCTTTATTTCCCTGCTCTCTATTATCAAATTTATTAAATTGCTGTGGAGCTTTAAAATTGTCTATGTGCTTCTTTTTAGCACCACTTACCTCTGCCTGAGCTGCCTGATACCTCTCAGCAACATTTAAAATTTCCCCCAACTTCTCTGCACCTTGTTCCATGAGAAATTTTCTCATGTCTGGAGCCACGGACTCTCTCAATTGCTCAATCATGATCATTTCTTTAAGTTCTTGGGTCTTCCCCAGAGCCGTCCATTTCTCCAAATAGGTTTCTAGTCTAGCAGAGAATTGGTGGTATGTCTCCCCAGACAACAGTTTGGCATTTCTAAATTTCTTACGATAAAATTCACCATTCTTCTCGTACCTTAATAACAAAGCCTGCTTTAACATGTCATAATTGTCTTGGTCTTCCCTGTTCATTTTGGCAAATACTTCATAAGAAGTACCTCTCAATCCCTGTGATAGCTTTACACTCCACCTCTCTCTCTCTAACCCATATGTAGTAGCTAATAACTCAAAACGTCCTAGGTACCCCTCTATGTCATCGTCTTTTTCAACAAAATGGTCTAAATGAAACCCCATAGCTGAGTTTGAGGCTCCCAGACTGGGCGTAGCATCTGAGGCAAAAGGGCTGGCACCATTTTCAGGAGCCGGGCCTTGTAATTCCAGCTCCCTTAGTCGTAATTTGTGCTCCCTTTGCAACCTTCTATCTTCTGCCTCCCTTTCGGCAGTCAACCTTTTTTCTTCTGCCTCCCTTTGCTGTCGTTTTTCTTCTGCCTCAATCTGCAGCCTCTTAATTTCTCTATCAGCCTCAATTTGTAACCTCTTCTCTTCAGCTACCTTTCTATCTTCCCTTTCAATATATTTATCACATTCAGCCGTTACATATTGAATTAAAATTTGACCATCCATTCCCATCTCCTTTGCGGTCAGCACAGCAGCTGATCGGAATTTTGCTAGCTCCGCCATACTTTTCAGACAATATAATAATATACAAGCTAAATCTCTAACCAGTAAATACACTAAGTACTTCTTATGACTATAGTCTAACTAATTCTAACTAACCAGTTAACTAATTAATTATCACTGGCTGTGAAGATTCACCAACTTTTATCTGCAGGGACACTTTTAATTTTAAAGGGAATTTCACAATTTTTTTTCCCCTAATTTTATTTCTCCAACCAGGAGATCCTAATATTACTGTTGGGCTAATTATCCCTGGACAAGACCCCAATGTATGTAGTGGGTTTGATGGTATTGTATGATGGTGATATTACTAAATGTAATGTATGAGGCCAGCTGTGAAGGCTCCTGAGATAAAATGTAGTTGTGAATTGTCAGAAGGCCTTTCTTGCTACCACTACGACCTCACACTCAATTTTTTTTCTTAATGAATGTAGCTATGTAAAATGTCTAGGGTTATGATATGTAATGTGGTGTGATAGTTATGGATACACCCACAGATATTTAAGCAGACTAATAATATTTAACAAATATTATAATACACTGAACTAACTCAAGAGTGTAAAATTTTTGATAGAATTATATTACATTTATTTGTTCTGGATCAAGTTTTATGTTGACCAGAACTTTTTTAAAAAAGATTTAAAAAATTATGAAAGAAATGCATGGAATGTTACATAATAAATGCAAGAGTGTACATATATAAGTACTAGACTAGTTAGTTTTATTAAAATGTTCTAGTAGTCATCTACTTGGGAGGATAGTTAATGCTTGTGCTGTTGGGGTGGCCTCATCACACCTGTCTATATTGACTACACAGTGTCCAGTAAATTACAGGAATTTTATGGGGTATTAGTAACTATAAGGCGTTGGTGAACTTCCAGCAGACCAGAGGCTCACTCAACTTGCATATGTAGCTCTGGTGCTGAAATCTGGTGGTCCCACCTCTCCGTGCTGGCGGGCAATAATAGTGGTCTCTGTCACAACGTACTGCACAGATACACTCGAGTAAAATCACCAACTGAATAGACACCGCCTTGTTGACAACTGAAACTCACAGCTCTGCAATCAAAGTATTGGCTATGTGTCAAAATTCTATTCTCTACCCACGTCTGGACACAACACGGACACAACAACCACATCATACAGACAGGTCAGATCTCTCTGACCAAACAGCACATTTACCATGGTGGTTTTACATCAGATAGGTCCTCCCAGACTATAGATTCTGAAAAATATTTATTAGTTTCCTTCCCTAAAAGTGGATAGGTAATATGTTTCATTATTCTCAACACTTGATCTGTCTTTCCTAACCCTTGCTGGAGTTTATGTATATTGTTGGTCCCTAGACCCTGACTTGGGCGGGGGGTCTAGAGCAAATCCCTACTTGTTTGTAAGGCTAGATTATGATATGGCAGTATCAAATCACTCGAACATTAAACCATATTCAAAATATACAAAGAAATAATTTCAATCTTACCAGATTATGAATAAAGAACACAGAAATGCTAGCAAAACTCAGCTGAGCTGCTGGCTATAGTATGGCGTCCCTGAACTTATTTCACTTTCTTTCATTTGGAAATCACCACACTTTAAAATACTGTGTCTATCATCGAACAACTATTGAGGAATGGCCCCACTTGCGCGTCTGAGCGCCGATAAAATGATTGTCTGTGGCCAATCACTGCCTAGGTTTATTTCAAATTCAAATTTCCTACCCTAAAGTCATTTCAGTCATGCTTCAGTCAAGTATGGATGTTTATCTGTTAGTCTGTCCGTCTCTACTTGTTTTTTTTCAAAAACGTACTTGATTTTTGAACCAACCTTTCTCTCCCCTCCAAAATTTTGTCGTTAAAAGTTATATTTAGACACAGCTCCCACCAATGTCCCTTCGCTTCCCTACTAAGTGGATTTGAACACCTGCGTCTCAAGGTCGTGTTTTTTTGTGCAAATAGCGACACTTTTTATTCCATACAGTCTGTCGCTGATGTGAACAACACTGTCTTTTGTCATTATCTTCAATATTATCTATCCGTCTGTAAAATTAAGAACATATTAGTTCACTGCTCAGAATGGGCCATCCGGCCAGCTAATTTTTATATTCCCAACATTAATATTACGAAAAGTTACTTTTTAATTTTTGTAATATTCCAAACATCTGCGTTCTGCCGCTGAATTCAAATCAAAGGCTTGGTATCGCAAAAGCGACCAATAAATGACTGTGGCGTAACATATCCAAGGTCCCTTCTGTCGAGTTCCTTACTTTATGTCAACTTGGGAAACGTGACTTTTCTCCGTTTCCCCCCCAATTGCGTCTCCTTAGCCTTTCTAGTCTCACGCAATCTTTCCAGTCATATTTTTTCCTTTTTATCCGCCGTTCCCCTCCTGTCTAGCAAGTCAATTTTTATGGAGGGTGATGACCCGCGGTCTGGGCGATCATGTACTATCAGCAGCCTACGCATTATGTTTTTATCCTTACATGTTATCTTTGGAGGTATTTTACCGTTGTATCTCTGTCAATTTCACTACAACGGTCTGCATGTTGCTTCATTCTGTACTTTGCCTGTGCATCTTTTCTCTGCACATCTGATGAGGCTGGTTGACTCTTTTTGGTTTCAACTGTTGGAATCTTAATCGAGACCTTTCTTTGAAACATGAGCTCATATGGTGATTTGCTTGTTGACATATGAGGTGTTGCCCTATAATTTCTAAGGAAAGCATACAGCTGTTGTCTCCAACACTTTCCTTCAACTGTGGCTGTTTGAATGACCTTGAGATTTCTCATCATCCTTTCTACCTCCCCGTTTTTAAAATTTCAGGAATACCAAATGTCGAAAATATCTTGTCACATCACAGGAATGACAATTCTTGCTGATGTGGAATTAATGATTTCAGCAGCTGGAAATCTTGAATATTCATCTATCATGACAAGAATATACTGTCCACATGGTAATGGTCCACAAAAATCTGCAGAGACCTCTGTCCATGGAGCTTTGGGAAGCTCAGACATTTTCAAAGGTGTCATATGTGCTCTACTTTCTGTGCAAGCTTGACAAGCTAAACAATTTGCAACAGTCTCTTCAACCATTTTGTTCAATCTGGGGAACCAAATTTTCTCTTTAACCAAACATTTGGTCTTGACTATGCCTTGATGTCCTTCATGAGCCAAATCTACTGGTCTTCTCTGGAGTGTTCTAGGAATTACTATTCTTGAACCTCTCAGTAATAAATTGTCTTCAGTAAGTGTAATTTCTTTTCTAAATCTGTGGAAAATATCAAGATCGTCCCTGTTCACATTAGAGAACTGTTCATAAGGAATGTTATTCCATTTATTATTTCTGATTAAACTGAACTGCTTGTAACAGTAGGTCTTTCATGGTCTCTTCTTGTATTTCCTTGAAATTCATAGCTTTTGGAACACTGTTCATGGCAAGGAATCTCACATATGTTTCTGTCTCTTCACTGTTTTTGTTCTCAAACTGCACTTTTAGTGGGTGTCTTGACATATAATCAACAGGATTATTTTTTCCAGGCTTGTATACAACATTGAAATCATACTGCTGCAGTCTTAAAACCCATCTTTCTATACGAGCAGGAGGCTTGGATGTTCTTTTTCCAAATATCAAGTCCTATGCCTTGTGATCTGATATGATGGTGAACTTGCTGCCATAAATGTATAAGTGAAAAATATTCACAAGCCCACACTATTGCTAAAGCCTCTTTTTCTGTCTGTGAGTATCTAGTTTCTGTATCTGACAGACTTCTACTGCCAAAAGCAACAACATATTCTTTGTTTCTGTCATCTCTTTGGGTTAGCATTGCCGCTAAACCGACTGGACTTGCATCTACTGAGATGAATGTCTTTCTGTTCCTATCAAAATAGGATGTACCAGCACTTTTTGTTAGTTCTGATTTCAGCATATCTAATGCTTTTGACTGAGTTGCAGTCCATATCCATGGTGTGTCTTTTCTTGTAAGCATTCTTAAAGGCTGACTGAGTGTTGCATAGTTTTGAATAAAACGTGAACAGTAATTGAACATTCCCAGTAGACTTCTCAATTCAGATACATTGGTTGGTTCTGCCATATCTTGAAGTGCACTAACTTTTCTGTGGTCTGGAACAATTCCCTTCTCAGAAAAAGTATATCCATAAAAATGCAATGTGTTTTTGCTGAATTCACATTTCTCTTTATTCAATGTGAGGTTATGCTGCCTCAGTCTGATGAATACCTGTTCTAGATTTTCATCATGTTCTTTTGGGGTTTTTCCATAAACCAGAATATCATCAGATACATTCAACTGTCCCTTCAGACCCTGAAGCACATTTCCAATTATATTCTGGAATACTTCGGCTGCTGAGGCTATTCCAAAACTGAGCCTTTTGTATCTTCGTAAACCTAAATGTGTTGAGAAAGTTGTGATGTACCTAGATTCCAGAGCTAATGGAATTTGATGGTAGCCACTTCTCAGATCTAATTTGCTGAAAACTTTTGCTCCATTTAGATCCACTATTATGTTGTCTATTGTAGGAGTGATGTATCTCTCTCTTTCTATGGCTTCATTAGGCTGTCTCATGTCTACACAAATTCTTACATCACCATTCTTCTTGATGACAGGTACTATAGGACTGACCCATAGAGTTGGCCTTGAAACATGTTCAATGATATCTTCTTCTTCTAATCTTTCCATTTCTTCTTCCACTTTTTGTCTGATGGGAAATGGAATTCTTCTGTGCTGTTGTGCTTTAGGTTTCACATTTGCATTTATGTGTAGTTTCAGCTCAAAATTTTTCAATTTACCCACACCTTGGAACAGGTCTGAATACTTTTCAAACAGATTATGTGTTCTCTTGCTGTTGATGCTATTTATTATTCTGACAACCTGCAATTTAGATGCTGTCTTATGGCTTAGAAGAACTTCATGTCCACCTTCTACTACATCGATAGTAGTACTGGTTTGATGATGCTTGGATTCAATGGTTGTTCTGAACATTCCAACCACTTTTAATGGAGTCTTGGATGCATATAACTTTTTATTAGTGGGAAACAACTGTGCTCTTTTCTTCAACTGTTTGTACGTGGTTGTGCTTATAACATCCACACTTGAACCCGTGTCTATCATTGCAGACAGATGTGTATCTTGCATTTTATTGACTGTTCTGGGGACATCTGGTCTGTTATCCAGTGCATAAACATAAGCCTCTGAGCTGCTGTCAGTGTCTGTGGTGTTTTCCTTGTTCTCAGTAACCTATTGGACAAAGACCGAATGGACCCCAACAGCTACAGACCCATCAGCCTTCTAAGCTGCATGGGAAAGCTTATGGAGAGAATGATCAATACCAGATTAAGTTGGCACCTCGAAGAAAAACAAATTTTACTGCACCAACAGGCAGGCTTCAGGCAGCATAGGTCTACAGAGGACCAAGTCACCTACATTGCACAGGAAATCGAAGATGCTTTCCAAGAAGGAAAGCACACTTTAGCAGTCTGGGTAGACATGGAGAAAGCATTTGATAAAGTTTGGAAAGATGGGCTAAGAGTTAAAATGCTTAAATATGGAGTCTGTGGAAGAATGTATAACTGGATCAGCCACTACCTAACAAACAGAACAGCTAGAATGCAGGTGCACGGACAGTTAAGCAAAAGACTACAATGGAACATGGAGTTCCACAGGGTGGGGTCCTTTCCCCAACACTCTTCCTTATATATATACTGAAGCACATTAAAAACGCACCACCTGTATAATCCAGGAACAGAGTGTGAAATGTAAATATAAGTGTTTACAAGTTTACATATTTGGAATCTTTATTCATTTTCCTATGAATCCATGCTGGTCATTAATTTGTACATTTGATTGTTATGAAATTCATTGCATTCTGTGCAGGCAAGGGAGAAAACCAAAAGTGCAACCAATAAAAAAAATGCATTCACACTATCCTCAGTATCTGGTATGTCCACCTTGTGCTTGCAAACAAGCTTGGCAGCGGCTCCGCATGGAACGCACAAGTCTCTGAAGGAAATTCAGGGGAATCAAGTCCCATTCACGTGTAAGAGCAGCTTCGAGCTGTTGCAGATTAGCTGGAGAACCTTGCCTGTAGACTCTGCGTCCAAGCTCGTCCCACAGATGTTCTATAGGGGACATGTCTGGTGATAGGGCAGGCCAATCAATCGTCACAATGTTCTGCTGCTGTAGATATTGCTGCGTAATGCATGCGGTGTGCGCACGTGCGTTATCCTGCTGGAGAAGCTGCAAGTCTGGATAATTTGTGAACGCAGGAGCAACCAATGCATCCAGAACCTCATCTCGATATGTCACAGCATTAACATTTCCACGGAAGACGTGAAGAGGCAAGCGATGGTGAAAATTGAATCCTCCCCAAATGTGAATACTGCCACCTCCAAATCGGTTGTGCTGACGAACACAGCAATCTGCAAAGCGCTCTCCACACCATCGCCAAATCCGCATACGTCCATCAGCAAAGGATATGTTGATTCTGCTCTCGTCTGTGAATAGGACAGCATTCCACTGCAGTCTAGTCCATCTGACATGTTGCTCTGCCCATTGCAGGCGCTGCTGACGATGTCTGTGAGTCAAGTTTGGCCCAACATAAGGTCGTCTTGCAGTTAGCCTGTATCTCTGAGTCGTCGTATGACTGTCATTCGAGAGACTTGCCCACGTCTACCCAATATTGCTCTTGCTGTTTGACTTGCCGGGAGAGAACGATTTCTTAGGTGACTCAGCACAATATGACGATCTTGCGCAGGGGTAGTAACTCGTGGTTGGCCACTCCGAAGTCTATCCCGGGCACTGCCAGTGGTTCCGTAACGTTCATTGAGACGTACAATAGTGCTGTGGTGGCAATTCATCTTTCTGGCAATGGCCCGCAAGCTCATTCCGGTCTCCAACATACCAATGGCTCGTTGGCGGTCGTTTTCAGATAGTCGTGGCATTTCAAGCACATGTACTGGGTGTTTTGTCTCAACGGCCTTTTTATACCGAGTATACTGCCACAACGCGTACACATTATCAGGGTCATAGCTGTTGGGAATCGTGTTGCACGTGTAACTTTCATTGTTTTCATATGGTCTGTACACAAACCCGTGGGTTGAATCATGCACGTTCCATTCCAGCAGCCATTCGCTCTCTACCTCATGACAAACACGGAGAAAATCCATTCCCACACTTTTTTTTTCCAGCTTCTCGGCATCAGTATATATAATAGTGGTGCGTTTTTAATGTGCTTCAGTATATAAATGATATAACAGAAAACATCCACAAGAATGTCCACAACTCTCTCTATGCTGATGACCTGGCCATGTGGACTTCAGAAGAATACATCACCACAGCAAGAGTGCGCATGCAGGATTCACTGCCAGCCCTTGAAAGTTGGTCCAGAAAGTGGTTGCTCAAAATAAATGAACAAAAAACTACACACACTATTTTTACCTTGTCAAATAAACCACAGCAAGCAAAGCTACAACTAAATGGGCAGGCGGTACGAGAAGATGAAACACCAACATACATAGGAATCACACTAGACCGCCGAATGACGTGGAAATCACAGATAAACAAAATACAAAATAAGGGCAAAACTTCGCATGGCCATTATGAAAAAGTTAGCTGGTACCGCATGGGGTGCTGATGAGAATATCCTCAAAAAGCTGTACACAGGCAGAGTCAGACCTGCTATGGAATACGGCATCACAGCTTGGTCGACGGCAGCAAAGTCAAATTTTGACAGAGTAAACAGACTCCAAAACCAAGCAGCACGTATTATAACAGGGGCCCTAAAGTCCACACAAATCAACCATATGGAAAGCATTATAGGGCTACAGTCAGTGGAGGATAGATGTGACAGCAGAGTCCTAAAACAAGCTGAAAAATTTAAGAAGGACACCCCATGTTCCAAAGAATGAATAGGCTAGGAAGAGGCAGGCTCAAGCGAACTAACTTTGTAGCCCAAGCAAAAGAAAAAAATTAGCAAAAATACCATGCTAGCAAGCTCAGTTGCAAAGAAAATCCCAACAAGCTCAACTATCCCACTGTGGAAAATAAGATGCTTTCCTGAGTTAAAATCTGATATTCCAGGCATTGAAAGTAAGGGAACACAGACAGAAACACAAAGAAAGTGTATAGGAACCAAGTATATTGACCAAAAATTCCCAGCAAAGCTTTGGACACATGCATATACTGATGGTTCAGCAAAAAATGCAGTTGAAAATGGGGGGGCCGGCATCCTCATAAAATTAAAGAATAGAATCCACTCTATGGCAATTGCCACTGGCAAATACTGCAATAACTTCAGTGCTGAAGCAGAAGCCCTGAAACAGGCAGCTGAAACTCTTATTGAATGCAAAGCACAGGCAGAAAAACAGATAGTAATCTTTACAGATGCCCTCTCAGTAATAACAGCGCTGAAGAGCCATCAAACTAAAGGATTGAAAGATCTGATAATCTCCCTTGAAAGACTGGCCAAATGCTTCAACAAGTGCACTATCCAGTGGATACCAGCCCATTGCAACATACCAGGAAATGAGGAGGCAGACAAACTTGCTAAGGAAGGAGGTGCCTTACAACAAAATGATATAGAGACAACTTACGCAACGGCAAAGACTACTATAAAGGCTACATTCAAGTCCAAATGGGAAAGAGAGCACCCGGGCCATTTGAAAAATGATGCATATCATCAACTATCCAGGAAAGAACAGGTCATCATTTTTCAGCTACGCACTGGACACAACAGATTGAGATACCATCTATACCACAAATACAAGATTGGTGCAACAGATCTCTGCACCTGCGGTACCAGCCCGATGACGGCCGAACACCTCTTGCAGTATTGCCCAACCTACAGTAATGAACGGAGTAGCATATGGCAACAATCCACTTCTGTCAACGAAAAACTGTTTGGAGATGTCGGGAACCTTGAGTTGACTACTGCCTTTATTAGAGTCATAAATGTGGAGGTCTGAAGGCGAACGAGGAAGAAGAAGAGTAACCTGTTGAACCTTATTTTTAGGGGTGAGATAAAACTTGGCAAAGTGATTTTTCTTGTGACAAATATGACACTCTTTCCCAAATGCAGGGCAGTTCTTTCTTCCGCCTTTGTGAGGATATTTCCTTCCACAACATTTGCAATTTGTATATGATTCTTTCTTGGAGTTAGATCTGGAAGTATGAAACTGTGGTTTCTGTCTGCTATGTTTGTCAGCTAGTGTGACTGAATCTTGGGTTCTAGATCTAGAATTCTTAAATTGCAGTTTGTTGACAGTGTTCTCTTCTTTCTTCTCTATGTGTGTGGCCTGTATTTCTACAATTTCTAACGTTCAGCCAATCTGTAGTACTTCATCCAATGTAAGGGATTTTTCACTTTGAAGAATCCTTCTTCTTAACTTCGATGATGTGCATGTCTGTATTACATGATTTCGAATTTCATCATCTTGATTCTGAAATTGGCAGTGTTTTACAAGTTGGCGTAACCTCGTGACGTACTGGTCCAAATTTTCTTCACCGTTTAGAATGGCCTGTTT
This sequence comes from Oreohelix idahoensis, assembly GCA_024509875.1. Lineage (NCBI taxonomy): Eukaryota > Metazoa > Mollusca > Gastropoda > Stylommatophora > Oreohelicidae > Oreohelix > Oreohelix idahoensis. Next base: position 130,181 of record JAMPIV010023166.1, on the reverse strand, counting down.
GAACTTGAACTGTTCATACATTGTATTCTTCTTTGGGATGAAATACGAGTTCAGCTTCTGCTTTACCTTGTCATAATCATCACTTGTCTCGGCCATAGTCTGGTAGATATCATATACATCTTCTCCGGCATAGTGCAATAGTAAACACTGTTTGCGTTTGACATCTTTGACCTCAAATCTTTTGTCTACCCCTACCCCTCTTACCCTGAGGATTCTAACAACAACGACTGCCTTGTAAAATTATCAGTAGGTTTCCTCAGCATGTTTCCTACCCATCATGCATGTTTCCTACCCATCGTTAGCATCTTTGTCTCATCTTCTGTTTCACCGGCACTTCTCTTGTTCGTGTCATTAGTTCCATATTGGTGATCATGATATAACACTTCAAACCTTCTGCTCTACGCATGCACCCATTTATTAAATTCTGTAGAGTCTTGGTTGTTATCAAGTGGTTTTCACGATGAATGTAGCTTTGGTTGACTTGTCTGTATTGTTGTTGAGTTTTTTAAAATTTAACACAACTAGTAGATTATGTTTCTGACATTTATGAATGATAACAGTAGTGAGTCAAAACACCTGAGAGCAACGTGCTTGACTTTTGTACTCTGTACAGAGCATAGATCTTCCACAAGGATATGTCACTTTGTCCTGTCTTGGGATGTAGTTGTTTCCAGATGTCCGCTTGACTGTTTGACTTGACTTTTCTGTTGATTTCAGGTGTTTTAGAATCTGCTTCCTCTCCCCACAGACTGTCGAAAAGGTAAAGCCACAAGGCGCTTGTATGACTAGGAGGATGGGGGAATGACTCTTCTGATGATCAGATTGATTCTTTCTTCCTTCTTCATCCTTCCTTTTCTTCACATCTTATAAAGCAAGGGGCCACCACTCTAGTAGCCCCCTGCAGAATGGGCTTTTGCAGTGGCAGTTTTTGGAGCAAGTTATTTTACATGACGGGATTGCCAGCCTCATGCGCATCACTTTGTAAACTTCTTATGACATGCAGTGGTCGTATTGTTTCTCCACTCACACCCCATGAGGCTGATTGTTTCTGCAGAATAAGATTCTGTTCTCACAACTTCTGTACCTTGTTGTCAAGATCTATGCAGTTTCATCTATGGCCTGTTTCATTTGTTTTAAAAAAATGGCACTATTTGATGCAGGTCTAAAATAAATTGGGGCTGGGATCTTTAACGATTAATTAATAGATTAATTGGTTAACATTTTTAAAAATTGATTAAACAAATTTTAATAGATTATTTCATTTTTATCGATGTTGATGTTTTTTGCTTAAATGCATGCGTTATCTATATTAGATGTTTGTGATATGGAATTTGGCAAGTATGGTCAATAATAATAAATTGTTTGGTTTTAAGTTTTGAGTATTTTCATTATATTTTCAGGACAATGTTGCCTTATAACAAGTAAAATAAATAAAGTCTTTAGTGATTTCAAACAAAATTATATTTTATGATTTTTTAAATAATTTGTCAAATTGTTAGACATTAATCTTTGATTAAAGAAATTCGATTAAGATTTTTTAAAATCAATCCCAGCCCTAAAATAAATATATTAGTGTTTATAATTACACTCCAGATTTTAAAACATGTATGCCAGGTTGGCTATACAGATATCTAATTTCTGTGCATAATGATCTGAAATGTGTTTTTAATGTCAAAAAAAATTTCAGCTAGCAGCCATAAGGTCATCAGGGTCATCTACAGAACAACAAGTGACCCAGCTTCAAGATGAGCTGGCAGAAATGAAGTTATGGAAGGACAAGGTGATCAGATTTTTACTGTTTGTGTATTTTTCACTTTGTCAGATATATTTGTCTTATAATAGCTGCCGTCTGTTTGTCTACGTGTCTTTTGGTAAAGATAGTTCTATAGCAGATACTACCATAGAGGAGTGAAGTGTTAGAGTACTCGTTATACTAGGTCTTAGTTTTATGAAGTAGAGTAACCAGTTTACTTCCTCGCTGCCTTTGCCTTCCTAACGCAAGATCAAATTCTTTCAGTCATTACAGTTCAGCTCCCCAGAGAGTATAGGCTTTCAACAAACTCATGCCATGTCTCCCTGTTTCATGCCATCAGCTCAAGGTCTTTCCATGTTTCCTTCTATTGAGCTTATTCTGGGAATTCCAGAACAGGGACAGCCTTGTAAGTCTATCAGCTGGTTTTCTTTATATGCTTTCCAATGCCAGTGTCTTCTCTTTATCTCATGTTCGACTGGTGTGTGTCGGTTCTTTCTATCAGTTCCAGATTAGTGATCTTGAATTACCATTTCAATCATTCAATTCTACGCAAGCACCCATTTATGAAGGGACCCTGACACCATCACCAGAACTGCTATACTATGGACCCCAGAAGGACAGCAAAAGAGAGGCAGACCGAAGACAACCTGGCATAGAACAGTGGAGGCTGAGATGCAAAGCATGAACCAGAGTTGGGGAACGGCACGAAGGATGGCCACCGACGGAGCAAAATAGGTACAGTTTGTTGCTGCCCTACAAGACACCACTAGGTGTGATGGCCACTGACTGCTTTGTCAGTCAAGAGCTAAGGATCCAAGAAGAAGCAAGATCCATTTATGAAAGTCTGTAACTGTTTAGTTCTCCATGTTTCAGAGCCATACAGTAGAATTGATTAGTCATTTGGGTTGAAGATTCTTATTTTTATGTTGGATTTAATTTCTTTGATTTCTTTATATTTCCCAGTGCATTAAAAGCTCCTCTTACCGTTTGTATTCTTATTGAGAACATTCAAGTAGACGTCTGAGAGTGTACGAAGAAGAAGAAGAATCTTATTGTGATATCACTGTCTGTTAAGAAATAATTGCAAGATTTGAATTAAACTGCATTGCTGTAACCTCAAATAAAAGCAGTTGTTTGTACTGTTCTAATTAATAAAAATGGTAACAGTGGCCATATTAAATTTTGATGCCACATTTCATTGCAGTAAGGTTAACAAAAAAAATTATTTTTTTTAGCCAAGAGCAGTACATTTGAATAGGAAGATTATCATTTAATTTTAAAACTTTTATGGAGTCAAATTTAAACCAAAAAAGTGTATTTTCATTACTGCCTGAGCTATCCAACTTCACAGTTCTTTAAAAAAAGTAGCAAATTTTGCTGAATTTTACAGCACACATGAGGTAAAGGTAGTCTAATAGCATATACTGCTGTAGGGGAGAGGAGGTGTTAGAGACTTTATGTACAAGGGGCGTTCAGAAAGTAATGCACCACATCGTTTTTCTCAGCTAATAATGAAGATAGAAGCATGAAATTTTGCAAACTTCAGATATGGCATGTGCCAATTGTGTGCACCAAATTGCACTGCAACCAGCCAAATAATACGGCTGCCCTAAACTGTTGAAATGGAGCGTGTTAGCAACTTGCGTTATAAGCAGCGAATTGTGATAGAATTTCTCGTTGCAGAGAAGGAAACTGTTGTGAACATTCACAAGCGTCTATGTGATGTGTATGGAAGTTTTGCAGTCGACAGGAGTACAGTCAGTCGCTGGGTTCAGAGAATCAAAGAATCAGGAAGTGGAGATACGGAGCTGCTTGATCGGCTGCACTGTGGACGTCCTGCCACAGCCACCAACGCAGAAATGTTGAAATACGCTGAGGGCATTATTCTTACTGATAGGTGAATCACTACTCATTAATTGGCCTTACAGCTGTCAGTCAGCATTGGTAGTGCAAATGCAGTTATAAAAACTCTCGGATTTTCTAAGGTTTGCGCAAGATTGGTTCCTCGAAGTCTCACAAATGACCACCGATTGCAAAGGAAAGCAATTTCTTCTGAATTGTTGGAGCGTTTCAATGCTGATGGAGAGAACTTTTTGGCTAAGATCGTTACAGGTGACGAAACCTGGGCACATCATTTTGAACCTGAGACAAAAAGACAGTCAATGGAGTGGCATCATCCGCAATCACCACGAAGAAAGAAATTCAAGACAATTCCTTCAGCTGGAAAGGTCATGATCACTGTCTTTTGGGATATTGAAGGTGTGATTCTTGTGGACGTTATGCCAAGAGGAGAGACAATCAATTCGCAAGCTTACATTAAGACATTGAAAAAACTCAATCAACGTTTTCGCAGAGTTCGGCCGCACAAGAATCCAGCAGACCTGCTTCTCCTTCACGACAATGCACGACCTCACACAAGTCTGGCAACACGGGAAGCAATCACCAAATTGGGTTGAACTGTACTACCCCATCCACCCTTTAGTCCCGTTTTGGCACCCTCTGATTTTCATCTATTTGGTCCACTTAAAGATGCACTCCATGGGACAAGGTTTGAAGATGATGAAGGAGTGATTCATGCAGCGAAGAAATGGCTACATGATCAAGACAAAATCTGGTACGGGCTAGGAATACATGCACTTGTTTTGCGCTGGCATAAAGCCGTACAAGTTGATAGGGATTATGTTGAATAATACCGATGTTTACATGACATATCCATGTATATTGTTTATAAATTTCATGCTTTTTGAATAAACAGCTCTTGAGAAAAACGATGTGGTGCATTACTTTCTGAACGCCCCTCGTATACTAGGTCCAGCTTTAAGGGGAGGTTAAACCCCCAAAATGAAAAACACAGAATTATAAGTTAATATCTATATCTGGTCATTTATACTAGCAAAATGACTGAAAAAAATACAAAACATTGAGGTATATACTAAAAACTTGCAATCTATGGCGGAAAAACAGTGAAAAAAAGGAAAATTTTAGCTTTTTTTTGGGTATTTTGTTGCCCAAGATATCTCAAATGTGAGTACAACTTGAGTTATGAAATTTGGCTGTTTCATTTGTTAATATATGATAATGATTGTATACTAAAATAATTTTGATTGGTTTGATATCTGGGTTTTTTTGGATTTTAACATACCAATCGAAAAAAAGTTGAAATTTTTAAGGGGGGTATCTTAGCTATTTCTCAACAGTTTTGTAGTTTGTTAACATATATCCTTTATTTTAGTTTATTTTAATGAGCACTATGCTGTATCACTAATAGTTTTTGACAAATCATGGGCAACGTGCCCACATTTGTGTGAAAAATGAGGTTTTGAGAAAATTAAGAAAAAAGGGAGGAATTACACTTTTACACAAAATTTACTCACCTCAGTATCCCCCTGCTATGTAGGAATCATCTCTGGTATTTTCCTTTATTGATTCTATGTTCTGTGTCATACTTTGCAGCTTACTTTTCATTACATTCTCCATTTCGTCAGACTGTATGCGCTTTTCGTCAGTTTCCGAAAAAATACATCCTTTCTCTGGTAGACATGTACTATGTGGGGGGAAGCGATTGCTCTACCCTCAGCAGATTCAGTACATGTAGGAGAGGCTTTGCTCTCAATATTCACAAGATTAGGATACCCTTATCAGATATTAACTGACAATGGTTCACAATTCAGAGGGAAACTGATGGAGGAAGTTTTTAGGATTTTTCAAAATATTTTCGTCCGCACATTTTATCATCCACAATCGATTGGACAAGTGGAAAGATATAACGGGACTCTACTTACAAATTTATGTAAGCTCGCACAGGAGAAACCAGAATCCTGTGATTCGTTCTTACCTGCAGCTTTATTTGCGTATAAGGAGGTACCCTACCACTCTACTGGAATACCTCCAGCCACGTTATTATTTCAATGACCCATCAAAGGACCCCATGGTTAATAAAAATTAGCCAGTCAAAATTATTTTTACACATGAAACTATGTTTGAAAAACTTGAATTCTGTTTGCTTCAGGGAAATGAATATGGTATTGAAAATTAAAATCCATGCATTAGAAGCAATATAGCATCACAAATATACCAATTTGTATATTTTACATATATAATTAGGTAAAAATACACTTACCTGACATACTTTAAAAATTTATATAAAATCATCCAATGAGGTTTTAGTGAAAATAAACATACAGAAATGTGGGAAAATGAATGTACTTTTCAGTGCAATATGTATCTAAAATTTGATATTTTCAATGAAATTCTTCATTTTTGGGGGTTAAACCTCCCCTTAAGAGGTAGAGTGACCTGTTCCCTTCCTTGCTGCCTTTTCTTTCCCTAATCAAGTGCAGTCAGGCACCTATTTAAAGCTGGGTAGACTAGAGCGTGATGCTACCAGGTTTTGAACCAGTACCAAGTAAATATTCCATGAGAGGCAAGTGCTTTATCCAGTCTGCCAAATAGACACTAATACATGCACGCACACATATATCTTTGTATTTGCTCCTTATGTGATATGAAACTACCACCGCAGTTCCCCCCCCCCCCCCAAGGAAGCTTAGGCTGAAGTACAAATTCTTGTAGCAATGATTTTTGTAGCAATTTATTTTACGTGATTGGATTGCCAGCCCTGTTCATGACCTCATATTAATTTACTTTTACGGCATGTCTGAGGGAACAGTACACATTTTCTTTGTTTGTCTCCTCGGGTTGCCCTGAAAACTACTCAGGTTTGCAATAAAGGCACATTTTGATAAGACACAAAACTATGATAGTAGAAGTTTTAACATGCCTGTAATAGTTCCAAGTGCTGATGAAATCTAAAAGTTAGGTCCATCAGTGAAGTTATATTTATATGAAATCTAAAAGTTTGGTCCATCAGTGAAGTTATATTTATATGAAATCTAAAAGTTAGGTCCATCAGTGAAGTTATATTTATATGAAATCTAAAATTTAGGTCCATCAGTGAAGTTATGTTTAAATGAAATCTAAAAGTTTGGTCCATCAGTGAAGTTGTATTTATATGAAATCTAAAAATTAGATCCATCAGTGAAGCTACATGTATATGAAATCTAAAAGTTAGATCCAACAGTGAAGTTACATTTATTTTACATATAAAAGTTTGAACCATCAGCGAAGTTACATTTATATTTTCAGCATGAAAATCTGCGAACACAAGCTGCAACTATGAAGGAAAGGTATGAGAAGAGAATTGGAGAGTTAGAGGGAGAGAAGGAAGAAGAAGAGGAGAAAAGAAATGACATTATTGAGAAAGCCAAAGAGCAGCGTCAGGAGCTGCAACAAAAATTGCAACAGTTGCAACAGGAAGTGCAGCATCTGCAAACTCAGTTGTTGACCTCCAAGGCTGAGGTCCAGCAGAACGTTTCTCCCTCTGCAACAGCGAGTGCTGATGTTGCTACTGAGGTAAGTTGGAACTTATGTTTTACAGGAAACTAGGCTTTCCTCAGGGCAAAGTAAACATAAAGATTTTAGAATTATGCTTAAGAAACATATTTTGCAGAAATCTTTGTAGCCAAGTTCCATGAAAAAGAAGTTCTATTTGTATTGTTTTTGTTTGCCAAATCTGTTTCTACCATATTCTTTTATTTAATGGTTATTTTGTGTGATGTGTTGGTGAAGTTGTTGTGTGAAATTATTTGACTCCCTGACTCATCATATTTACTTCTTTAATAGTATGGTAGGTCCCATAGCAGATACTGCCTTAGAGGAGTAAAGTGGCAGACACTTCACTATGCTAGGTACAGCTTCAAGAGGTGGAGTTATCAGTTCTCTTCCTTGCTGCCTTTTCCTTCCTTAACTCAAGAGTAGAATCAGATACCCATTTACAGCTGGGTAGATTGGAGTGTGAGACCACCATGTTTCAAACCTGGCACCTTTGCTGTGAGAGGCCAGTGCTCTAACCACTCTGCTAGTCAGACGCTCAAAATGATACAATCAGTAAATGGGAACCTGCTGTTGTCACGCTGTTAAAATCCTGTGAGGCATGTTGCAAGGGCACAATGAAAAACTAGGAATGATAGTTTAAACAACTCTGAATTAGACATTGCTATATTTGATGTCAACCGTGTGTTAACAGGGCCTTAAAGGGGGATCAAAGAATAATTATACTGTTCCCTACCATGCATGTGGATCTACTGTCCTGGTCATGCAGGAGTATGCGGCAGTGAGAGAGCTGACATACTAGTTTCAAGAGCATCCATAGTGAGGACACTGGATATGGATAAGGGAGAGGTACTGAGGACAGTTGATGATTGCCTGTTAGAGAACGACACTGCAATAGAGAATCAACAAGGCTAAGACTTGGAATGTAGCATCAAACGTAAGACTAGTAGGGATGGATGTAGGAGAGGATGCATCCCTCGAGTACTCAACCAGCGAGCTACAGGAACAGTTAGCATTCATTCCCTTCGACATTAGCGGGGGGAGACAGAGCACCTATGGGTTTACCCAGAATGCAGTAATATTGATTCTGATCAACGATAACAATAACTACCAAGCGTGTTGTAAAAAGTAACTAAGGAGTGTTGAGCCGGGGGCCATTTACCCCATCCTGTTGAACATTTTGAACCACAAAAACTTCAACAAACAACATGGACAGGCCAACTAAAGAAACTAAATCAACTCAGCCATCCAAGGCAGAAGAAGGTCGTCTGGCAAGGAGGCTCTTGAAGGATATTTGATGTTCTTTGAGCCTTTGTTCTTTTGTCGTTCAGGTCAATGTCACGAAATGGATTTAGGACTAGAGACTGTCTACCTATAGTGACAAGACACTAGTGAGAAGGAAGACTGGAAAATTAGATTCAGATAGAAATATAGTGCAAAATGTGAAAGTTGAGACCATTGGCTCCGAGGTTGAGAACCGAGGTTGATTCTTTCCTCGCCACTTCGGACGTTTAAATTGCTATGGCCTCGAACCACCTCTAACTACCCTACGGGGATAAGGTTAAATTAAGATTCACAAACACCAAGGTACAGACAACATATAGCTACTGTACTAAAGGAAATGACTGATGCCAGCTACAATTTATACAAGTTTATTATACACCTATAAACAAACTCATATACATGTCAAATACAAAAAAAGGCGAGGATTACACCTGAAACAAAAGCAAACACAGGTAAAAATGCATCAACCCCAACCCTTCTCCCACAATTGCAACCTGTAATGTTAGAAAAAGGTAAGATTATAACTGAAATGGAACTACACTGGTGTCGCCTACACTCCAAACTTGTCGGAGGGGAAGCGGGACAGCCTACACTCCAAACTAGCTGTTTCTAACAATTTAACTCTAACTCCCTAAGTCCACTGATAGCTGAGAGACGACTGCGAAGTGACTACAGGAATCTCTGCAATTTCGTTTCTACACAGTTAGGGGTGGAATCTGAAACAACTAACTGCACCTCTAAAAAAAAAGCAGCTGGGGATGCTATGATTGGCGTAACAGTTCTGCCTTATCTGTGCTGACTTCATAGAGATTTTACCCTAAACTGTAGGTCTCTCTCTCCTAAATAAAGGTTTACATGGAATTGTGACTGAGGTTTATGAACAGAACCCCCTGGATTGGTGGACCATGGAAACTGTAGCTGACTTCGTCCACTCTAGGGGTGATGTGGTCTGCCCGAGTCCTACGGCCGTCGGCTTTATTAACCGTTCCCAGAAGCGAACATAAAATTACTGCTACCCATGCGGGCAGCAGCATCAAATCTGCGTGTGTAACCGAAATGAGCGTCAGAGCTCAGGAAATACTTCTAGTTTATCCACAAAAAATCCCACTATGTCGCTGGAAACATGTCTTAAAAACGTATTTTCTTCCTCCCCCACCGGCTACGTCCACCACTGGGAATTCATGCCATAGACCACTGGGCTGCGAAGCCAGTGCCGTGGGAGAAACTTTTGAGGTATCAAAAATTCTGCTCTTCCCCACAAAAAAGCCGGTACCTGCTGTTCAGACGAAACTAGGGAACAGCTAAACAAAAACGTAATAAATCTATTTCTAATAACACCACCTCCCTGACTCTTCAACACGTTATGCACCTCCATACAATAATCATGCCAACACCGTCCGCTACTCTCCTGTTCCCTTCTCTACCTGAGCCTACAAAGTAACCATTGGCTAACCCAGATCGCTTGTTCTGCCTGACTAACTCCGAGCAACAACAATATTTTCACTGGCCCGTCTGGGCAGACGTACTGTGGCCTACTTCTTACGCTGACACTAATGCCGTAATGTTTAACACAGCTAAAACTAGCCCTCTCTAGGAATTCCTAAAATTCCCGTCAATAATAGTAATCACATTCAAAATGTAATACCAAATAATTCCCTTTAAAATTACTTCTCCCATCTTCTGAATTCACAGAACAATAATGCACAATCAATAACATATAATCCTGTTTACGCTAGCATCTACCTGCTGTCAAAAGTTATACATAACCCCCGATTATCAAATTGAAAACCCCGTAGTTCAGCCACGTGGTGCCGCAGTTTTTCAACCACGCGCTCCTGCATACATATTCATTACTGATAGCACACACGTGCTCCAATTAATACCTCTATCACTTCCGTCCACAGATATATGCGTAACTATATAAATAGCGAGCATCAATACTCTCACTAAAATCACAAATAAAAATACACATTACACACGCTCCCGACTATTCTGTAAATACATATGATTCGCAGATGCGAGTTTCTCTCCCGACCGACTTTGCAATAATACAAAGCGGTGATATCTCAACTTTTAAACCATGCCGCTATTCCTTCAACAAGGAATTAAATGGACCTATAAAGTTTCAAGTCTATCACTACGATCGTATTTGATGGCTCTGGAGTTAAGAATTAGATTAAACTAAAACTTCCCAAGAAACTTAAATGATCGGCTAGGACTAGAAAAATTAAATAAAGCCCTCACGCAAAAATTCATGCTTACCAAATCTCGAATGTCCTACTGAAGGCAATCGACTTGACTCTGGCAACCGGCTTAGCAATTTTTCATTAAAAGAGAAAGAGGCTATGTAATATAGGCCTTTTATAATCAAGACCCCCACGCGCCGACTTTGTGACGTCATATGCGCGGCGTGGTTCTAAAGCCAATGGGCGCTCTGCATTTCAACTGCAGTTAGCTCTCAGCCAATCAGAACCTTAGATCATGCTGATGCAACGTACATGAGTTTTAGACAAAGAAACGGGATTAAGCCTAGCCCTCTAGTGGCAATGAAACAAAAATGGCCAAAATATATATATTAAAAATCCCGAAAAATGTGTCTAGCTCCATGCCTATCTTTAAAAAAAGACAATCTGGTGCCAATCCTAATCTAGCATCTATAATCTTTCTTCTAGAAAAATACTGTCTAATTCCCTACACCCCCATTCTAAACACATAAAGAAGAACTGTAAAGCAGATGAGATCAAACTCCCTCGTGATCTCATCTTGAAAAAACGTAAATAATAGAAGGAGAAGAAACATGGAGAAGGATTACCTGTAATCCCTTCTAAAAATAGTGAACAAAATGCAAGGAGAAAAAGACATGGGCCATTTGAAAGACAGAATCTCAGTACTTTCGTCACAGTCAAGAAAAATTTGATGTACCTTCATCAGCCTTTGTTCTTTTGTCGTTCAGGTCAAGAAAATCATGAACTCAGTGTTCCAGAGTCTGCGAAGTGAGTTTGACGCGGACGAAAGTTACACGGGCTCCGAAGTGTTGACCACAATACTCAATGTTATAAAGGTAAGATTATAAGGGGTGGGTGGGGTGTTGGAGTTGGGAGTGAGGGGTTGAGTGAGATTGAGAGACGTGAAGAAGGTAGAGGAATAATTATGTTTTCAAGTTAGGGGTATGTGTGAAACTGTAAGGAGAAAAAAAAAAGGGGGGTGTGGATGGTTCTTGGCATGACCTGAAGTTTATGCTTGGTATGAACCCGTTAATTGAATATTGGGAATTGGTGTTAGGCCCATGACCGTCCACACTAGGGGGATGTGGTCTAAGGGCTGCCTAATGAACCCATTCGGGGCTGGGTCACTAGGGAAATAGGAAAGTAACCACTATGCTACGCGGCTCCTGCTCCAGGGGGCTAAGGGGCAATAAGACTAGCAACGAGGAGGTAGACGAATGGGGAGTATTACAAGCAGGTAGATAGATCCACACCAATTCTTGAAGACTTTTCTATTGATGTTTTCCATTGCCCCAAAATCTGCACTCTCTGCCAAAACTAATGATGACCTGCTGGTAGTTTATCCAGCTCTCCCATGACTTACTCCACTCTTCCCCTTTAGATATATTTTCAACCCTGGTCACCTGACCAATCGTAGCCTCTGCCTGTGCCATCCTTGACATCCCCCTCTTTTTTCTTGCTTCTGTGATGTTAGCTATGCTCTCATGTAGGGTGTGTCTTTTATCGGTGGTTACCCACATATAGGCTTTTGCCTGGGCCATCGCATATCTGGATCTAATCGACAGCAATCCGAGCATGTATCTCATTGTCACAATGGGGGTATCATGCGTACAGCCCAAAATTAGTCGCATCCCTTCATTTTGAATGAGTTCGAGTCGTTCACACTGTGACACTGACAGTGTGAGTATTCCTAGCCCATACTCGATTACTGAAATCACGAGCTGATGATACAGAAGTCTCTGTTCCAAGTGGGCAGCAGCCATTGTTTTTAAGGCTGCCAGTCCTCGCTTGCACTTCTGTATGATCAGTTCGACATGAAACTGGAATGATAGCCCACGATCAAACATTACTCCCAGATGCTTCAGCTTGTCTTGCCTTTCAGTGTTCTGCCCATTGAAAGTGATGTCTGGAAGGTCTGCTTTCACTATGGAGTTGTTCAAAGAGCACCACATGCCACAGGCCTTGTTGGGATTGACCTTTGATCCGCTTTCCTCGCACCATTTAGAAACTGCCTGTAGTGTCTTCTGTATGCCTTGGACCATTTCCTGTCTGTCTGAGCCAGTTCTGTACATGAGTATGTCAACTGCGAAAGTTAATGTTTGTCCCAGTCCTGTTGGTTGAAAGGTTGCTACTTTTGCCGTGTAAATGTTAAACAGCACTGGTGATAGTGGAGAACCCTGGGGTAGTCCTGGGCAAATGCGCATTGGTTCCGATGTCCATGTTCCCAAGTGCAATGCAACTGATCTCTCCATTAAGGCAGCTGCTATCCACCTTGTTATCCAAGGGTTTACACCACATGCTATTATACAGTCTATTAGGGTTGCAAAGTCTACACTGTTATAAGCATCCTCTAGGTCAATTGCAACAGCCACCGTTTCTCTTTTACCCTGGAATCCCTCGTATACATCGTACGCAAACGTTCCAGCGTTACCCCACATAATCCCATCTAACATTCTGCCCTTCCTCTCTCTCATCTTGCATACTCTATAGAAGTTCAGGGAGCATTCTCCAGCAGGTAGAGTAACAGGTAGGGAGAAGAGAGCAGCAAAGCAGTAGAGGTACAGGGAGCATTACAAGCAGGTAGAGTAATAGGAAGGGGGAAGGGGGGAGAGTATGAGCAGTTACAGAGAGAGCAGTGTGGAGTGAGAGGTAGGAAGTGGAAGAGAAAGTGTGGAGGGAGAGAAAGTAAAAAGACAAAGAGGAAGGAAAAGCACAGAGAGAGAGAAACAAATCAGAGGGCAAGGAAGTACAGAGGGAAAGAAAGTACAGAGAGAGAAATTATAGAGAGAGAAAGCAGAGGGTGAGAAAGTACACAGATAGAAGGTACAGAGGGAGAAAGTACAGCTGGTAAGAAAACACAGAGAGAGAAAGCACAGAGATAGAGAGAGGAAACACTGAGGGAGGGAAAGCACAAGCAGAGAAAAGATAGCACTGAAGGAGAGGGACAGGAAAGTGGAGCAGACAAAGAGAATGTAGGCAGTCCAAACAGTTCAGAGAACCAAGAACAAACATTGAATAAAAATTCTAATTTTTTAAAAATCATCTCACAAACCTAAACCTAAAGTTTTCTATTTGCAGCAAACTACCCTGAAGCTAGTCAACCAGTCTTCTACAAGACAAGAAAGTATAGAAGATGAAGAGGAGGAGGAAGGAGACAAAGATGAGGAAGAGGAAGAAGAAGGCAAAGTCAGTGAGGAAGAAGAAGACGTGACAGATGAAGAAGAGGTGGCAGAGGATGAGGTGGATGAACCTATTGGAAAAGAGGTCACCATCAGCAAAGGTGAAGGTTATATGAATACACATTTGTATGGGCCTCAGTCATTTTATCATTATTATCTCATCTGACATTCTTAAAAAAAAAAAAAAACAGAAAGAAAGAAACAAAACAAAAAAATAATCTTTTCTTAGGCATATTCATATTACTATCATAATTTTTTTTTATATGTTTTCAAATAACATATGTCATCTTTGGTTTTTTTCGAACAACCAAACATTTCAGGTATATTCATGAAACTTGAATTATTTCATTTCATATATAAATAACTATCATTATTTCATTTCATACACTGTCATCACTTTTTTCATGCCAGACAATTTCAAACACCTCAAACATATCCATATAAGCATCTTTATTTCATCTTAGGTATTTTCAGATAACCAAAATTGTATACATTTTAAAATACCCATCAATAATTAATCTCAGATGTTTTTGAATGACTTACATTTTCAAATAACCACCATTGTTCCATCTCATGTATTTTCAGATAACCAAAATCTAATTGTTTATTTTTTTTAATTTAGGAAGAAAAATATCCCATTCAACCTCCTTGTCTTAGGATAATGCCCAAATCACTATTTACTTGTCATTATCAGTATGTATTACAAGAACCTCTCCACACCTTCACTTTTCCTCTATACCCTCACTTAACCTTTTATATTTATTTTTGTTCTTGTCATATAGTTTTACTAAATTTTGTAGTTCCCTAGGTCTGTCTACTCTCTTCACCTGTTCTCCAGTTATGGATGAATTACATTATAAATAATCTAAAATTGGTATTCTCTGTTGTTCATACTCCCTACATTTTAGTAGGAAGTGCTATATATTATTTTCTTGTAGACAGTATGCACAGTAAGGTTCATTTATTCTAAAATAGCCCTTTCTAGAATAAAGTTCAAGAATTTTGTTAAACTAAAGACACAGAACTGCATGAAAAAATACACACAAAATAAAAAATAATTGCAGGCAGTAAATAAAGTGGAAGAGTTTTCATTCCACACAATCAACAAAGCACAGGGACAGTCATTTGGTCTGATAAGTGTATACCTACCAGAAGCAGTCTTTGTTCATGGTCAACTTTATATAGCGCTCATATGAAAAAAGAACCCAGTTTTAAAGTATATACTCAAGATACAGGCTATAAAGGCAAAAAAAAAAATTAAAGATATCCGTACATTTACACACAAATGTTGTGATTAAAGATCTTTTAAGTAATTAGTCAAATTACAATCTATCTACATGTTCCCACTTCTCAGTCTTCTAAATGTGCTGCAGATGCTGAAAGTTGAAGATATTGGCTTTAAATCTTCTCCCTTCATTGTGCTTTATTGATCAGAATCGACATCATTGCACCAAAGGTGATCAGAATCAACATCATTGCACCAAATTTGATCAGAATCAACATCATTGCACCAAAGGTGATCAGAATCGACATCATTGCACCAAAGGTTATCAGAATCAACATCATTGCACCAAAGGTGATCAGAATCGACAGCATTGCACCAAAGGTGATCAGAATCAACACCATTGCACCAAAGGTGATCAGAATCAACATCATTGCACCAAAGGTGATCAGAATCAACATCATTGCACCAAAGGTGATCAGAATCGACATCATTGCACCAAAGGTGATCAGAATCAACATCATTGCACCAAAGGTGATCAGAATCAACATCATTGCACCAAAGGTGATCAGAATCAACACCATTGCACCAAAGGTGATCAGAATCAACACCATTGCACCAAAGGTGATCAGAATCAACATCATTGCACCAAAGGTGATCAGAATCAACATCATTGCACCAAAGGTGATCAGAATCGATATCATTGCACCAAAGGTGATCAGAATCAACATCATTGCATCAAATGTGATCAGAATCAACATCATTGCACCAACGGTGATCAGAATCAACATCATTGCACCAAAGGTGATCAGAGTCGACATCATTGCACCAACGGTGATCAGAATCAACATCATTGCACCAAAGGTGATCAGAATCAACATCATTGCACCAAAGGTGATCAGAATCAACATCATTGCACCAAAGGTGATCAGAATCAACATCATTGCACCAAAGGTGATCAGAATTGACATCATTGCACCAAAGGTGATCAGAATCGACATCATTGCACCAAAGGTGATCAGAATCGACATCATTGCACCAAAGGTGATCAGAGTCGACATCATTGCACCAAAGATGATCAGAATCGACATCATTGCACCAAAGGTGATTGGAATCGACATCATTGCACCAACGGTGATCAGAATCAACATCATTGCACCAAAGGTGATCAGAATCAACATCATTGCAGCAAAGGTGATCAGAATCGACATCATTGCACCAAAGGTGATCAGAATCAACATCATTGCACCAAAGGTGATCAGAATCGACATCATTGCACCAAAGGTGCTCAGTCTCCCTCAGCAAATGTCGAAGGGTATGAATGCTAACTGTTCCTGTAGTGCTCTGATTGTATACACGGAGGACGCATCCTCCCATACATTCATCCCTACTAGTATTATGTTTGATGCCAGATTCCAGAAATCTTAGCCTTGTTGATTCACACATTGCATTGTCGTTCTCTAACTGGCGATCATTAGTTGTCTATAGTGTTTTTGGCTTCGCTTGTTAGTAAATTCATGCCAGTTTCTGAAGATTAGCGGCTTCTATGGATGTTTTCCATTCATGCCACGGACAACCATTTTGTACCTTCCAAAGCATGGACTGAGAGTCTGACACAATAACTGCCCTGGTTGATGGAGTTTCAGACAGCCATCTTTGGGCTAAAGTGATGATGATGATATAATCCCTTTGGCTGTGAGCAGGTAGCTCTTGACAGCCCATTGCCTCTCTGACAAAGGTACAAGTCTTCCTCAGTTGTTGTGATGATGTGTAGAGTGTATTGTGGATGGTTGGGTGCGATGGGAGTAGCTGATGTCGCAGGTCAGTTAGTCTTGGGTACTGTAACAGTAGATGTTCAACTGATTCCTCATGGTGGTGGCAGTGCTTACAGTTTGGTTCACGTAGTGGGTCTATTCTATTTAAATGTTTATCGCCGGGGGCATGGCCCATTCTCAGCTGGAAGATTAGACTCTGATCTCTTCTTTTCAGTTGTTTAACTGGATCTTGAGGGTTTGGCTTCGCTTGATGTTTGAAGAAAAGACACCCTGACTTGGAGGTAGCCCACTGGTTTAACCATTCTTGCCTATAATTGTTTCTCAGGATCTGTTGGCAGGTTTGCAGTGTGGTACTTGATGGGAACTGGGGCTATGCTGCTCATCTTTTGGATAGTTTATCGGCTTTTCCTGGGACTCCAATATGCCCAGGGATCCACTGGAGTGTAACTTCGACGCCATAGGAAGTGAACAGTTGGTCAATTAATCTACAGATGTTATTAACATCAGGAGATATTTGCTTTCTAGGGCTTGAAGTGCTGATTTTGAGTCTGAGAATATAACGATGTTCTGAGGTGGAGTGATGCCACTTTCAAAGTCTGAGATTATTCGGCACAATGCTTTTTCTAGTTGCTGTTATTTCTGCATCATAGCTGGAGCAAATTTCTCCGCAAGGGCGGTCTTCTGGGTGCAGGTTGGGGTATTTTATCACTGCATCATATCCAGCGTTGGTGGTAGCTTTAAATGCAGATCCATCTGTGTAGACATGGATGATATCTTGTGGATATGAGTGTATAGTTTCTAAGGCGATGGTTTTCAGTAGTGGTGCTAGGGTGTTCATGTCTGCTGTGGAGTCAGATTCAGTTCTTATTGTAGGAGTAGTTGTCTGCCAACAAGGTGGTTCATTATTGATAGTTGCCATTGGCTTTCTAACTGCTGGTAGTTGGTGTTTGATGCTAACATCTTTTGCATTTTTAAGAAAAGATGTCTTTTGTATTCTGTGTTTTTGGTGCCACTGCTCCATCATTTTCATATTCTCCTCCATTGTGTCCATTCTCAGGTACCTTTTGTATGTTTCTACAGCTGATCATTCTCTTCTTAGGTTTAAAGGTTCAATATTGGTGTTGATTTCACATGCATCTGTCAGCGTTGTCTTTATGGCACCACTTATAAACTGTAGAGCGTGATTTTGGACTTTGTCTAGCCCTGAAATCATATACATGCTGGGCTGAAGTAGCCGCCTCGATTCTCATACTGGATGTTGTCATCATGTAAGCTCTGCTTTCTTCAGTGACGAACCTGCCCTTTACTCTAGCTGAGAAGCCCAATCCTGATTTCTCACACACGGAGTACAGACACATCATTGTACACAATAGTGTAAAAAAAATGAATAACTTTGTTGTTCTTAATGTCATATTTTATGTCAGGCTGTTATCTTTATTGCCTTTATTTTTTTGTCTTTTTATATTGAAATATCTTTACGGTCTTTTATGTCAATATCATATTAGTCTATTTTTATTGTTTGTACATTATTTTTCAGAAGAAACATTAACAGTTTCCTCAGTTTTAACAGTTGATGAGAAAACATCAGTTTCATTGGCTGAGGATGACAAGTCATCAAGACAGGTTGACAAGTCATCAAGAGATAGTCAGGTGCAAGATGAGAAAGAAGGAGAACTTGTAGAAGACAGTTTCGGTCTATCAGCGTCAGCGAGCTTAACAGACAGTGATATCATTACTGTTCTTGAAAATGTGCCTTCATCAGATATCGACACATTAGATGAAGATATTGCAAAGGAAAAAGCTGAAACAGTAAAAGAAAACATTGCATCTAATGATGAAGATGATGATTTCTTTGATATTGTTGAGGCTGATGACAAAAATAAATTTGGTAGAGTCACAGATGATAAAAGCCAAAGCTTAAATGAGTCGGAAAAGGAAGCAGTTGTAGAAAGTGTGGAACCAAGTCCAGAAGAGACATTTGCGCCCGAAATTAGTCCTGACAAAGATGAAGTGGGTCAGTCTTCAGCTCTGAACACTGACACAATGACACTGGATGAGAAAGTGTCAAATGGTGAACAGAGTTCTGCTCCAGCTTCAAAAAGTCCGACAGAAACGGAAGCTTCTGAGCAGGCCAAACAAGCCTTACTGGAAGCCAGCTTAATTGTTGCTCCTAAACCAGTTAGTGACTCAAGGGAACCTCCACCGCTCTTTGATGATGATGATGACGATGATAGGTGAGTTTTTCTTCATGCTTCATTCATCACCAGTAACTCATCATCACCTTCATTATCCTTTTGGCTCCCTATGCAGCATAGAACTACCACTTTAGCAATCTTAACCTTGATTATTCATCAGTTGCAGCGTCATTCTCTTATAGATGATCAAAAAATTGCCCTCATCTTCCTTATCCATATCCAATGCACCTTCTATGGGTGCTCTTAAATTTAGTCTGTCAGCTCTTTCATTGCCACGTACTCCTGCATGTCCAGGACAGTAGATCCATACCAGTTCTTAGAAAGAAATGGCACTTCTTTATGAATGCTTTATCAGATTGTGAGAGTTATTTCTTGCTTACATTTCCATCCCCAAAGTCTTAAACATTGTAAAGATATTGAAGACTTTTACTTATAGCAAAGTTCTATCCATGGAGGGCTCTACCAACTTTAGACTGATTTAAGTCATTTTGTAAACATGTGGAGAAGGTAGCCCCAAGAATGAAATGATACTGAATGGGCTTGAGATGAATCAGCTATATCTGTAACTCATTGCTCAACATACAACAAGTACTTAGCATATCAATTTTGCTTAATTGGAGCAATGCCCATCATTCATCCAGTGCCCAGACACAATCAGTGCATATTATGCAACGTGTGCCAAAATACTGTGTAATACACACAGAACGTGCCAATATACAACATGTGCCAACATACAGTGTAATACACACACCATGTGCCAATATACAGCATATAACATACAACATGTGCCAAGATACAACCAGTATATAACATACAACATGTGCCAAGATACAGCCAGTATATAACATACAACTTGTGCCAAGATACAACCAGTGTATAACATACAACATGTGCCTAGATACAACCAGTGTATAACATACAACATGTGCCTAGATACAACCAGTGTATAACACACACAAAATTTGCTTACAATGTCTTTAGAAAGCCATTATGCTGCCAGGTCTTAATATACACTCATTCTTCAACATCATCTTCATTGCCTTTTGGCTTCCTATGGAGCATAGGCCTTCAACAATTTTCACTCCAAGCTTTCTTATCCTGTATATTATCTATAGTGGTGGCTCTATAAGAAACAAAAAAGGGATGATGATGATGACAGTTTCTGAGGTGTGAATAGTAATCATATTTCATATTTAACCTCTAATTAGTCTAATTTCAGTCCACTCTGCCAGTGACAACACAGTGTCACAATGATATTTCATATTTAACCTCTAATTTCAGTCCACTCTCTGCCAGTGACAACACAGTGTCACAATGATATTTCATATTTAACCTCTAATTTCAGCCCACTCTCTGCCAGTGACAACACAGTGTCACAATGATATTTCATATTTAACCTCTAATTTCAGTCCACTTTTTGGCAATGACAACACAGTGTCAGACACTTTGGGAACAGCTGTCAAGCCAAAACCAGCTGATGGTGTTAATCATGCTGATGTCAAACCAGCTGCCAGCAAACCAGCATCATCAGCTTCAAAAGACAAGACAACTCCAGGAAAAAAACTGGACCTTATCAATGATGAGGTAAGAGTTCCTGTTTCATCATCATCATCACCTGTCAGCATCCTGTGAATGACAGGTCCACAGTAAAAACATGCCAAGCTGACCTGTCCTGTGCCATCTGTTCAAGGTCTTTCTGTTTTCTTTATCCCTTTCATCTTTGTTTTCAGTTCGCTTCTTCATGTCTTTCTTATTTGGTTTCCCTCTATTTCTATTACTCTGGGAAGTCCAGAATAAGTACTGCCTTGTAATGCTGTCAACTGGTTTTCTTAACACATTAACTACCGCAAGCCGCTGTCAGCAGCTCACAAAATAATCACATTTGGACCGCAAGCCGCTCAGAGCGCCAATCTAATTTTAGTAATAAAACGAATGAAAAATGTACTGAAACACTCTCTGATCTGGTTCGAGATTTTAAGTTGCCACCGGAAAACAAATTCCCAAAGCATGGTTGTTGTAGAACACTGGAAAATTGATATTATGTTCATATTTTTCAGCGTTTTGGGTTAGTTACCAAATTGTGTAAAACTGTTTACTGTGGCAACTAGTGATAGGACTACAAAAAATGTGTGTACATCTCGTCTAACGGCTGAATAGGATAGAAACGTGTTTCAACAATTGACTGATAGATCTAGCGACAAGGACAAGAGTGAAAATGGTGTGCACATTGATTGAAATTGTGATTTTGATAGAGATGGGGCGCAAGCAGTTATAATTGTAAAAAAATTGCAAGTCCTCGGCCATCAGAGGGCCGTTAAATAGCAACAACCTCTATTAGAGTTACAACCAGTGTTTACTGTAATAGTACATTCATTTATCTTTAAAATGACGTGTAATTCATAAAAATCTGTAAACAATTACGAAAACTACAGCTTACTTTGTGCAAACACCTACAGGATGAAAATGGGAAAAAATTTAATTCGGCCACAGTGTGTTTTTCAATTCGGTAGTTAATGTGTTAATGTGTGTCTTATCCAATGTCAGTGACTTTTCCTCACCTCCTGTTACACTGGTATTCATCATCATCAGGTATCACGTCTCTCCACAACTTCCTGCCTCCAGTTCAATTTATCAATTCTGTTGTTAACCTCCTTCCATGCCATGATGTCAGACTTCCAGTATTTGCTCTCTTTGTCTTCCTTTATCTCTTTTTCCTTCAATCTTACCTGTTGTTATGATATATTCCAGCTTTCTTCTTCTCATAACATGCTCACAAAAAGTGGATTGCTTCTTTTTAACTTGTGAAATAAGTTTCTTTGTGCATTGCCCTTTTTGGCTGTCCATGGTATTTTTTACATTCTTCTGTAAAACCACATCTCTGTTGCCTCTAGTGCTTTCCTTACTTGTTTACTAATTGGTGTTAGTCTGGTTTTTACGTCAGATATGCATTTCGGTATTTTATGTACTGCTATCTTATAATTCTTATAATCATTGAATAGTGTAAAACTCATCCTCTTTATCGTTGTGTTGGATCAAAAGTAGTGTCACCACGGTGTCTCTTGCCTTGGTGACTGTCACGAGTGGCGAAAAGAGTTTGTATGCGACAAGAGTCTTAGTGAAGACTGAAAAGGTAGATGTGAACTGAGTGTAGAATGTGAATGGAGTGAAGGGTAGCTGTCAGGAGTAAAGATATGTCTTTTCACCTGCTGCCACTCAGTGACAAATTTTTCAATGCTATGCCTCACTCCGCCTCTCTTCTGTTGTAACGTTATATAATGAGTAAGGACCACATACACATCAAGTGACATCAGATTCAACGATAACAGGTAGAAGTAGTAAAAGAATTCTGATCCGCTAATATTTATCTATTTTATTAAATGAAGTATATAAATATAGAAAAAAAATCCAAGGAAGAGAAAGGAAAAAAGCACAACTTATATGTCAGAAATTCAACTAAACAACATCACTAGAGAAAACAAACAACTAGGCTCATTTTCGGTTTACAAAAATCCGGAATATGGCCAACCAACTCTCAAATAACAAATCTACACAGTACCTGAAAAATAAAGAAGGCTATAAACCCCTGCTAACAAGTTCTGGTCATTTGACCCAGTCACAATTTGCAGAGTGATAATCACTCTTCTTCAAGCCCACCAATATTCCACTTATTTCTCAGTTACCTCCCTTTTACTTTTCTGAGTCCCTGTGCCTATTTCACCTTTTTGCAGAACACTTTGATTTGTTTATGTTGGAGGATGTTTACCCTCTCCCTCATCTTCGCCTTCGAATGATGAAAATCACATAAATGCAGAGGTCAGAGGAAATATTATCGACAGGTAATATGGTGCTTTGGAATCCAAAGGGTTATGTGAGAATAAATGAGGTTAGGTTAACAATGTGCCCTAATATGACCAAAGGATGCAGGCCTGTCAAGATGCGATTACGCGTGTTAATGGGATGGGTCAGAATTTTGACTCGCGTTCCCATGGTGGTAGGTGAACTTGGGAAGCTGTGTAGCTCTCTGAGGTGGATGCATCGGGAGCATTGGTGCTCCAGGTAATATGCTTATGTTGTATACCTCAACAGTGAACCACCAGATCTACCTGTATTTTGAAGCTGGTGCTAGGTTGGTTACAATCAAGTAGTGGCTTGAGGAACTAATAATAAAAGGAAGATAGTGTCCGGCCGATGGCCATAGAGGTTTTGCTGATACATCCTGATCAGGGTCTTCTCACGATATGTAGAATTTCCTATACCAAAATTTGTAGCAGGCAAGCTAGTAAAGAGATGGCAACCACTTCTACACGAGCAGGGGTTACAGAGACATAAGGCTGAGAAATAGTAGTAGACTCATTTTATACTAAACATTAGCCTGCAGGTGTTTAAGCGTGGGTTTTTGCAGCTGGACGGAAGTAGAGGCAAAACGTAATACCCGGTGGAATTTTCTCCCTGGCGTCACTCTGAATCAAAGGCTCAGAGAATTTCTGTTGATACCAACGTCAAAGATACAGGGACAAGAATAAAGATTTATGCCGACCAGAATTAAAAACAGTTAAGATTTTGCCGCTACGGGGACGGAAGTTTAGTCTGTCCAATGTAAGAGTGACAGGCTAAAAATCACAAAGGACGCTTGCAGGAGCAAATAAAGAGAAGGAATGTGTGGGGGAACAGTCAAGGATGAGACAGGAGGCGGTCCTAAACTAACTAGTGCCAGAATTGTCTTATTCACGCACGACAGTGACATGGAAAAGAAATTAAGAAGACATGGACAGACATTGATGGCACAGGACAGAAGGGGCTGGCTTGTTTTTGTTAAGGACCTCCATGGGGGGAGCTGAAATGTATTGATGATGATGAGGCAGACTGGAGCGTGGTGTAAACTCATTTCAAACCATGTCCCTTTGCTTCAATAAGCAAGCACTCTTACCGCTCCAACATTCAAGTCAATACTACAATATTAAGCAATGGGATTTGGCAACCTCATCATGTAAAACAAATTGCTACAGAAAACCCTGCTTTGTGCAGGCTTCCTGCAAGGAGGCCAGATACAGTGGTGGCTCCATAGGGAGCAGAAAGAAAAAAGATGATGATAATGACTACCATATTAAAGTCAACTGTTTTTTTTTTAATTCCTCAGGACCTGAAACCTCAGCCACCCCCTC
This sequence comes from Oreohelix idahoensis, assembly GCA_024509875.1. Classification (NCBI taxonomy): domain Eukaryota; kingdom Metazoa; phylum Mollusca; class Gastropoda; order Stylommatophora; family Oreohelicidae; genus Oreohelix; species Oreohelix idahoensis. Next base: position 105,995 of record JAMPIV010023166.1, on the reverse strand, counting down.
CCTTGTTTGGTGACGATAGTGATGATGATGACCTTGACTGGCTGAGCTAACTATTTCCTCATGTGATCATTAACAACTTTCCTTGCTGTATTGATATTTTCTATGCCTGCAATTCTAGATGCTGCCTCCTGAAACTTGAAGTTTGGTCTTGTTCAGAAATAATGCAACAATCAGCGTTGACATTCAGTAGACTAAATTAAATGCTTTTAAAAAAATCATCAGCTAAATAAAAAGTTATTACACGAATCATCAGCTAAATAAAAAGCTATTACAAGAATCATCAGCTAATTAAAAATCTATAAATAGAATCAACAGCTAAATAAAAAGCTATTAAAAGAATCAACTAAATAAAAAGCTATTAAAAGAATCAACTAAATAAAAAGCTATTAAAAGAATCATCAGCTAAATAAAAAGCTATTAAAAGAATCATCAACTAAATAAAAAGCTATTAAAATAATTATCAACTAAATAAAAAGCTATTAAAAGAATCATCAGCTAAATGAAAAGCTATTACAAGAATCATCAGCTAAATAAAAAGCTATTAAAAGAATCATCAACTAAATAAAAAGCTATTAAAAGAATCATCAACTAAATAAAAAGCTATTAAAAGAATCATCAGCTAAATAAAAAGCTATTACAAGAATCATCAGCTAAATAAAAAGCTATTACAAGAATCATCAGCTAAATAAAAAGCTATTAAAAGAATCATCAACTAAATAAAAAGCTATTAAAAGAATCATCAGCTAAATAAAAAGCTATTAAAAGAATCATCAGCTAAATAAAAAGCTATTAAAAGAATCATCAGCTAAATAAAAAGCTATTTAAAAGAATCATCAGCTAAATAAAAAGCTATTTAAAAGAATCATCAACTAAATAAAAAGCTATTAAAAGAATCATCAACTAAATAAAAAGCTATTAAAAGACTCACCAGCTAAATAAAAAGCTATTAAAAGAATCATCAGCTAAGTAAAAAGCTATTACAAGAATCATCAGCTAAATAAAAAGCTATTACAAGAATCATCAGCTAAATAATAAGGCTATTACAAGAATCATCAGCTAAATAAAAAGCTATTACAAGAATCATCAGCTAAATAAAAAGCTATTACAAGAATCATCAGCTAAATAAAAAGCTATTACAAGAATCATCAGCTAAATAAAAAGCTATTGAAAGAATCATCAGCTAAATGAAAAGCTATTACAAGAATCATCAGCTAAATAAAAAGCTATTAAAAGGATCATCAACTAAATAAAAAAAGCTATTACAAGAATCATCATCTGTTTTGCTCCTTATGGAGCATGGATCCACCACAGTAAATGGCCTCCTTAAGGAAGCCTACATCAAAGCACTTGCTCTTGGAGCTGTGGTTCCTGTAGCAGTTTGTATTACAAGAGGAGGTTGTCAGTTCCAAGCACAACCACACATTAGCTGCCTTTTATGACATGTCTGAGGGAGCATTAATCCTATTCTAGAAAACTCTGTATATCAGAAGATGTCTTTGGCAATACTGACTAAATGCTGGTTAAATTTCTGTTTTGTACTATTGTTCAACAACTACGCCTGTAATTATGCAGGCATATTACAAGCGGGTACTGCAGAGGTGGCCCCATTCCTGTAAGGCGTTTAAAAAAACAAAAAAAAAGTGAAGAGAGATTTTAATTTTCTAATTCTGTACAACCTTTTCTGTGCTACATTTGACCATAAACACGTTTCTACTAATTGCCGCATGTAGCTCTAGGAGGTCCCTTATGAGACATAGAAAGAATAGGACTAACACCCCCTCAAGTATGTCATCATCAGCTGCCATCTCCTCCACGAAGGTTGGCTGTAATGGATCTCCAACGTCTTCTGTCTCTTGTCTTGGTGGTGCACTCTGACAGACTCTTTCCTGTTCATCTCTTGATGTTGTCTTCCCACTTATAACGCCGTCTTCCACTTGCAAATTTTCCTTCAAAATCTCCCTTCTATAATGGTCTTCTGCCTTTTTATGTGGCCAAAGTATTTTAGCTGCCGAACTTTGATCTCCCTCATTAGTTCTCTTTTCATACCTAGATTTTCTAGGACCTCATTTGTCATACAAGGCAGATTGCTGCAGTAACCACTGTTGCAGGAGCATGTGAATGCTTTTTGCAGGCTTCCTGCAAGGGAACCAACTTCAGTTGTGACTCCACGCAGAGCGGAAAGAAAAACAATTCAGATTTTTCTAACAGTTAAGTTTGGTTGTTTTTATTTATTGTTGATAGTTTCACATATTTTTGTCTTCATAATGTATTTTATTATTGTTTTTCATGTCATGAACTCGTTAATATTTCTACATTGTGATGATGTTGCTACAGCTTGAATATTTAAACAGCTTTTTGTAATTGCTCTTGAGCAGTACTTTATTAAATCAGTCAACCAGTCAATCAGAAGGTATACAGCACAACTGACGGCAGCAGTTATAGGATTTCTGAAGATTTTTCGTCTACTTCAAACACTGTCAGATGCCAACTTAAATATGTTTAAAGATGGCAGAGGTCAGCCAGAGGTTGTTGGTATTTCCACAGAGTTTGTCCAGGAATGGTACTGCTGACGGCCATATGTGCTTTCTCTGTCCCTCATCTTCTTCTTCTTTGATCCTTAGCCGCCGACCGTCAAAGCAGTCAGTGGCCATTACGCCTGGTGGTGTCTTGTAGGGCAACAACAGATCGATTCCACTTTGCATGGTCGGCAGCCATCCTTCGTACAGTGCCCCAACTCTGGTTCATTCTTTGCATCTCAGCCTCCACAGTCCTTCGCCAAGTTGTTTTTGGTCGGCCTCTCTTTCGTTTTCCTTCAGGGGTCCATAGCATAGCTGTTCTTGTGATGGCATCGGGGTCTCTTCTGAGGACATAGCCAACCCAGCTCCATCGTCTGCCAGCTATGATGGTGTGCATGTCCTCTTGCTTGCTCCGAGTAAGCAGATCTTGGTTGGTGTTGGTATTTGGCCAAAAGATTCAGAGAATTTTTCTTAGGCATGTTGTGTGAATAGAGGACAATTTCGACATTTCCTTCTCTGTAACTCTCCAGCTCTCCGCACCATAGAGAAGCACAGAAAGCACACAGCTCTGATATAATCCTAATTTTGTGCTTGTGCTGTACTGAGAGGACTTCCAGATGTTGTTTAGACTAAAAAAGGCTGTTCTTGCTTTGTTCATTCTGTTGTTGATGTCTTTGCTTGCTCCGCCGTCTGGTGTTACTATGCATCCTAGGTATGTGAAGGCATCTGTCTGTTCCAGTTGCTGATTCCTTACTGATATGGGCTCAGGGTTGCTCACATTGAGCGTCATGACCTCTGTCTTCTTTAGGTTGATGTTCAAGCCCACCTGCTGGCTATACTTATTAAGTCTATCCGTTTTTTCCTGGATGTGTTGATGTGATGTGAATGTGCTAGCAGTGCAAAAAAAAAAAAACTGTCCCTCATGTTGAGCAATTTTGCAGCAGATGTTCAGTGGTAATTTTATCAGTGCCACAGTTACACTCGTCAGCAGTTCATATCTTTTGTTGAACAGATGGTATCTCTGTTGTGGTCTGTGTGGAGCCTGAAGATTACCGTTTGTTCATTTGTTTTGAGCTGGTAATATGCATTTTTTGTGTGTGTGTGTGTGCGTGGTCTAGATCAGTGGTTCTCAACAAGGGCCATTTGGCCCCCCAGGGGGACATGCCATATTTCTAGGGGGCCACAGTAAGATGGTAAAGTACCTTTTTTCCAGCTAACAGCGACTATGAGGGGGGCCATAGAGATAAATGAGGCTCAAAGGGGTAGGGGGCCATGGACAAAAAAGGTTGAGAACTCCTGGTCTAGATGCTCTGCTTCCTACTTGTTCCTGTATCTGCTGCTGATAAACCTCTTATGCAGATGTAATGCCCGACTGCAAGAAGAGGGCGTCCATGGGAATTTTCTTACAGCAAGCTGATGTCAGCCCCATGTCGTTCGGGATGTGTGGGGGGGTGACAACAGAAAAGAATAGGACTACTACACCTCAAGCATGTCCTAAAGGACAACTTATATGAGGTTGGGCATGGGGCTGCCAGCTTCATCATGTCAAATATGGTGCTATAGAAACCACTGTTGCAGTAGCATGTGAATGCTTTGGTTCAGACTTCCTGCAGGGGGGGCAAACATAGTGGTGGCTGCATGCCAGAAATATTATTTTTCTAATTTTTTTTGTTAACATGATTTGTGTTTTTAATTTATGCCGTAACAAATAGTTCCTATTTTTCCACTTAGAATCTTATCTTTCATTTCTATCACATTTGTGTAGTACTTATTCCTGAATTACAATCATAGTGTTTATTTTACCTAATACTTGCATTTACACATGCTTACACATTTTGCTTACATGAATATTTTGTGGAGGCACCACAAACTCTTGGTGGGCAAGGGGAAATCACTATTGTTTTATTCCTATTACAAGTCATTGAGCAAAAATATTTTGTAGAAGACTGGAAGTTATGGGGAGACTTGTCCCTTACATCATAATACTTGAACATTTTTTTTTTGGAGGGGGTGGGGAGAAGATTATAATTAATCAGTTATCAGAAAAATCATGATTATTTTTAATGACAGAAAGACGTGTGTGGTTGTATGTCCAATGATAATTTTTTAGCATTTAAATATGCTACATTCACTTTGTAGTGTTTTTTTTAATGTTATGTGCCCATTACAATGTGGCATTAATGTGTGTTACATTCATTTGTAGCAATGCTACATTCAATGTGAAGACTATGAAATTTATACTTACTCGTGCTTTGCTGGACTTGATTTTGTCAAAGAAATGCAAAAATATATTTTTATTTAATGAAAATTAGAATCCTTACCTTTAGTTTGTGTGTGCACACATTTATGTTTGTATGTTTTGTTTTTGTGTGCATGCATGTTTATGTCTATGTTCTTTGTCTGGGTGGAATCACAGTTCACTATGCCAACTTTGTCTAGGTGGAATCACAGTTCACTATGCCAACTTTGTCTGGGTGGAATCACAGTTCACTATGCCAACTTTGTCTGGGTGGAATCACAGTTCACTATGCCAACTTTGTCTGGGTGGAATCACAGTTCACTATGCCATCTTTGTCTGGGTGGAATCACAGTTCACTATGCCAACTTTGTCTGGGTGGAATCACAGTTCACTATGCCAACTTTGTCTGGGTGGAATCACAGTTCACTATGCCAACTTTGTCTGGGTGGAATCACAGTTCACTATGCCAACTTTGTCTGGGTGGAATCACAGTTCACTATGCCAACTTTGTCTGGGTGGAATCACAGTTCACTATGCCAACTTTGTCTGGGTGGAATCACAGTTCACTATGCCAACTTTGTCACAAATAGGGTCAGGTATCATCATTTTCCTTTGTGCCTCTTACAGAGCATGCAAACCACAACTACAGCTGAACCCCATTGCAGGAAGCCTGCACCTAGCAATCACATGATCTTGCAGCAGTGGTTTCTATGGTTTGTTTTATATGTTGAGGTTGCCAGCCCCAAGCACAACCACATATTAGTCACCATGTGACATGCCTGAGAGTGCAGTAGTACTAATCTTTCTTTGTCTCTTGAGAGACCCCTGGGAACTACACAAGGTCAGGGTCAGGTGAGGGTTGACATTATTTATGTTTGTTCAGTTTTGTGTCCAATTCTTGGACGTGTAGTAAATTAAGAGTACTATTAAATGTTTTTTAAAGAGAATGTGGTTAGGGGTTTAACCTCAAGCTTTAGGGTTAAAAATAACCCTGACCCTATTTGTGACAAAGATGGCATATGCACAGTGAACTGTGATTCAACCCTTTATTTGCGCATTGGCGGTATTTATGTGTGTACAGGCATGTACCTTTATGTGGCTGTGTGTGTGTGTGCAAGTGTGTCTGCCTGTTCATGTGTCTGTGTGTTACTGGGTGAAGCAGTTGTTTTACTGACAATATTTATGCATCTGGAGTCATCCTTATATGACCACCAGCTATGCACAGTGCTATAATACACATACGTGGAAGCGAACCTTTGTCTGTGTGGCTAATTACACCCTCACTGACTTTAAATCATCCACACATACCAGGGATTCCTCCTGTGGTGAAATATGTTGAAAACCCAGCATTGGACACTAATCTTAGAGGAGTCACTTAAGCCCCAGATGTAACTCTGGCTTTTACCTGGTTGGTTGCATGCAGGAGATCTCACTATGGACTCAGTGATAGGCAGGGGTAGCTGAGAAGTGGCTTTGTGCAGGGCGTGACAATTCCTTGGGAGAGCCCAGAACCAGTATTGTAGCTCTGCATAGTTGAGAGCTCCCTTGGATGGCGAGGAATGCACAGTGTGCCACTCGCTTCTTACTCATAGCTTGGGACCAGATGTGATGATCCTTTAAATGTCGGCCAAGTTGGAGAAACTGGAGCTCATGACTTCAACTCAACACGTTTCGGAATGGCAGTATAGCCACAGGAAAAACCTAGATCTACAGTGTAGATAATACCAAGGAGTCTTCAACTTGCTATTGGCTGCAAAAGAGCGAGAAGCTCAGCAGTCCTAGTTAAACAACAACATAATTTCTTACTCTAGAACAAAATGATTGAAATGGTATGACAAGTTCACTGATAATAAGGATCAAGCAAGTGCCGATGGAACACAAGATAAGAAGACACTGGTGAAGGAAAGGACACACATTGAAGAAGCCTCTGCTGATACCATTATCAGGCAGTCTTTGTTTTTGAATCCCTTTGGATAAGAAAAGCAGGGGTAGACAAAAAAAATAGATAAGGAAGAGAACTAGAGAGAAATGAAAGTGATGAGGAAGATGAGGAAAGACCTTGAGCTGATGTCACGTGACAGGAGCACTTGGTCTAAGTTTGTTGAAGGCGGCCTATGTCACGTGACAGGAGCACTTGGTCTAAGTTTGTTGAAGGCGGCCTATGTCACGTGACAGGAGCACTTGGTCTAAGTTTGTTGAAGGCAGCCTATGTCACGTAACAGGAGCACTTGGTCTAAGTTTGTTGAAGGCGGCCTATGTCACGTGACAGGAGCACTTGGTCTAAGTTTGTTGAAGGCGGCCTATGTCACGTGACAGGAGCACTTGGTCTAAGTTTGTCGAAGGCGGCCTATGTCACGTGACAGGAGCACTTGGTCTAAGTTTGTTGAAGGCAGCCTATGTCACGTGACAGGAGCACTTGGTCTAAGTTTGTTGAAGGCAGCCTATGTCACGTAACAGGAGCACTTGGTCTAAGTTTGTTGAAGGCGGCCTATGTCACGTGACAGGAGCACTTGGTCTAAGTTTGTTGAAGGCGGCCTATGTCACGTGACAGGAGCACTTGGTCTAAGTTTGTTGAAGGCCTATGTCACGTGACAGGAGCACTTGGTCTAAGTTTGTTGAAGGCCTATGTCATGTGACAGGAGCACTTGGTCTAAGTTTGTTGAAGGCCTATGTCACGTGACAGGAGCACTTGGTCTAAGTTGTTGAAGGCCTATGTCACGTGACAGGAGCACTTGGTCTAAGTTTGTTGAAGGCCTATGTCATGTGACAGGAGCACTTGGTCTAAGTTTGTTGAAGGCGGCCTATGCTCCTTGGGGAGCAGAAGGGTAATGAATGAATTAATTTCTTACTCTTAATTTTTCCTCTTATTCCCACACTTAGTCCCCATTCTTCCTCCTCCTCTTCTCTTTTCTTCTTCTTCTCATTTGTATTCTCCCCAATTTCTCCATCTTCATCTCTTGTCTTCTCCTACGTATATCCTTTATCTTCCGTTATCCTTTCCTTTCGTTTTGTTTCCTTTAATCTCCTTTCATCATCCTCACTCTTTTCATCATCTTTTTTCTTGTCCTTCTTTCATCTCTTCCTTCATTTCTTCTTTTACCATCTCCTCCTGTTCATCATTCCATATATATCATCTTTAGTGCATCTTCATCATCATAAGCATTCTCAATGATGGCCATCCTCACATGTTCTGGATGTTTGCACTTTTTTTGCTGCTTGTAATGGTAGGAACATGATCATCATTTGACAGACATCATTATTTGTCCTTGTCACTCACTATAGAACCACCACAAGAACCCTGCACCAAAGCATGCATGTGCTCTTGTAGTGAAGGTTTCTGTTGCCCCATGACCATATATTAGTCACCTCTTATAACATGCTTAAGGAGTGGTAGTCCTATTTTCTTTCTTCGTCTCCTCCGAGACTCTCGGGAACTACAGGGAACTAACAACCTTCACTTATCAGTAGTTGCCATTTAAAAATTTATCAAGAGATGTTATCTAAGTTTGTTGCAGACTGTACAAAATCTAAGTACTGTCATGTGACTTAACATTTACTTTCAGCTGAAGAAGAAGTTGGCTTTTTCTGGTGTCCCAGATACCTTTTTTTCCAGTTTGTCGTTGCATCTCCATACCTGTCAACCTGTACGAATTTTTCGTACAATGTACATATTTTTGATACTTTTAGCAGTGTACGGCCGTACAGACTCGTTGTAGGGATTTTTCTCCCCCTCCCGCCACCAAAAAAAAAAAAATTTTAAATTCTAAAAATATTTTCCAACCCAAGTTTTTAAAAATTTTAAATCAGAAAATATTTTCTAGCCCAGGTTTTTTTTAACCAGTTTTTTTTATTTTTTATTCCGGGAATCTCGGCATCTGTTTTTAAACTGATGTCTCTCCCAGCAACCAATCAAATCCCTTTATACCCAACAATTCGACAAAAACTTTGAATTCGGCCTCAAACGCTTTCGGTTTTCAGCGTGACATGACGTATTTTTAAAGTTACCTGTTATCAATGACCACGCTTGCTTGCCACCACACTTCGACGCCATTTTGTTTAAAAAAGCTAAGTACTTATAACTTGGTTAAATATTGCTGTTGTTTTGCTTTGTTGCAATTTAATCGCTGTCTTAATCTTTCCAGTTATATCTTGCCCTTCAATATATTTCCGATAAATTGTCATAATATTCTGTGTAGGCCCTACATAACTAGAAAAAAAAAGTTTGTTTGCGTTGAGTAGGCCTACTTTATTCCAGCGCTCGAGATTCGCTGCTTTATTTTTTAATAAAGTGGCAATCTGTTATCACTGGTCTAGGCTACCAACTCTTAAATAATAATTTTGTAAATTTTTGGTGGTACGTTTTTTCTTCCTAGATTTGATATTCTGTTCATAATTTTGTTTATTGTTTTTTTTTTGGGTGCTGTTAGCCGTTTGCTTTGTTCGTTGTATTTTTTAATCATTCTCTACTGTATGTTGTCTGATGTTTGTATGCCTCTACTGACAGATAGTGGTCAGAAAAAGAGCTTCTGTAGCTATTGGCTGGAAGTTGTTGACCAGAAAACTAGTACTGGTGCCATCCGCTTTCCTAATTTGAAAGTCATCATTCAGCGACTGCTGATACTCCCTCACAGCAATGCTGACTGCGAAAGATCATTTTCAATGATGAAAAAAATTCACACAGACTGCAGGAGGTCCATGAATGCGGACACGCTCACTTCTATTTTACAGTGTAAGATTAACATTGATACATGCTGTGCAGACTTTAAGCCCACAAATGCAATTCTGCAAAGTGCTAAAAGTGCATGTGTTGATTATAATACAAAACACTGTACATCGAAAGAATAGTGTACCTCATGATCACTAAGTTTTTTATATGTAAAGAACAGCATGAGACTATTAGCATGTTTTATATCACAATAATTCAAATGCTAATAGATTTTTATATGTCATTTCTCATTTTAAAACTGTATTGCGTATAATTTATTAATATATTTTTTGTGTAAGGATTTTTGGGTGTTTGTAAGGATTTTTTTGGTCCGGCGTACAGATTTTTGTCTCAGGAGGTTGACAGGTATGCACCTCATTCATTCATTTTCCTCTGTGCACCTTACGGAGCATGGAGCCACAAATGCAGCTGGTCCCGCAGTATGCCTGCACAAAGCAGTTACATGCTCTTGCAGCTGTGGTTTATTTGGCAATTTGTTCTAACATGATGAGGTTGCCAGTCCCTTGCAAAACCTCATATTGCTTGCCTTGTACGATATGCCTGAGGGTGCAATTGTCTTTGCATATGTAACTGATTAATTACCTTCCCTTACATATGTAACTGGTTAATTACCTTCCCTTACATATGTAACTCCTCTTGCCTTTATTGGGAGCTTTTACTGCATTAGGAAATACAAAGTGTCCTTGATCTATGACAGGGTTCCATTCCAGTGACCCCATCATACGTCAATCTGATCATAAGTCAAAAACACTATATACTATATGAACGTTCTTCTTCTTCTTTGATCCTTAACTGCCGACTGTCAAAGCAGTCAGTGGCCATCACACCTGGTGGCATCTTGTAGGGCAGCAACAAACTGCTTCCACTTTGTTTGGTCGGCGGCCATCCTTCGTACAGTGCCCCAGCTCTAGTTCATTCTTTGCATCTCGGCCTCCACAGTTCTCTGCCAAGTTGTTTTTGGTCGGCCTTTCTTCCACTTTCCTTCGGAGGTACATAGCTAGCTGTTCTTGGGATGGCATCGGGGTCTCTTCTGAGGACGTGGCCACCTGTGCATGTCCTCTTGGTTACCCCGAGTTACTTACTTAGTGACAGTATTCGGCCAAAAGATTCAGATAATTTTCCTTAGGCAGATTGTGTGGAAGGAGGACAGTTTTGACATTTCCTTCTCTGTTACTCTCCAGTATTCTGCACCATAGAGAAGCAAAGAAAGTTATATGAACGTTAAGAATATGTTAACATTTAACATGCTTGACCGCTAAAATACAAAGGTCTGTTTTGTTACATTTTAAAAACTAATGTTACTCTCTTGTTATAGCGAAATATTACAATGTACAGATTGTATCATAAAATTACTGTACCTTACAGTAAGATAAAGGATCCTGTTACACGCCCATTGAGGCATATTGGGAATATGGTGTTAGGCCCATATTTTCTTGACCATCAGCACACTAGAGGTCATGTGGTCAGCATCATGCCGGCGGCCTTAACCTTCCCAGAGTTGCTCTGGTACCCAATTCATGAGGCTGGGTCGACACCGGAGCTGTTTGTGGTCTAAAAAATCCCACCTCAACTGGGGATCGAACCATGGACCACCGAGTTAGGAAGCCAGTGCACTAACCACTGCTCCTTTACAGTACTTTACTGTAACAAATAATGATTATATAAATTAATTAATTAAATTTACGACAGAAAAAATAATATGATACAAATAATGGGATGGCTGTTGTAAGTATGAGTGGTTGTAAGTCATGTATATCATAAGCTGAGGTCTATCTGTAAATGAAAATCAAGGAAGTTGAGGGGAAGTACCTAGGTTTTATTTTTATATTTATTTAAGTTCTTATGTGTCCTATCTAGCCTTCACTTTCTTTCCTTTCCCTGACGAAGGCCTTGTGGCCGTAATGTAGACTATTTTCTTTGTCTTTTGTCCTCGTAAGACGAATCACCTTTTTTCGATTTTTTTTCACACCCATCCAAATGAAAATCAAAAGAAATTAAGTCCAACACAAAATTTAGAATATTCAACTCCAACGTTTAGTCAGTTCTGTTGTATAGCTCTGAAACATGGCAACCAACAAATACAAGTTACAGACTTTCATAAATGGGTGCTTGTGTATAACAGAAGGATTTAAAAAATATATAACAAGATCAGCAACATAGAACTGTTGATGTGAGCAAAACAGGGGTTGATGGAGCAGGAGGACGACATGGAAGTGGGTGGGGCACACATTTGGGAGACCTGCTGCTGGCACTGCAGTCCTAGTTCTGGGGGTCCTCGAGGTTGGAGAGGTGGAGGGGGACTAAGGGGTGCACAGAGAGGTGAACTGCAAACAGAAGTGAAAGGGCTGGAGAGGACATCACAAGACCTTGAGTAGATGGAGAAGCTAGCATTAATTTGTTGAAAGCTGTTTTCTTGTTACACCAGTAAGTGATAACCGTCCTTACATGTATAACTGACAACTTCCCTTACACATGTAATTGATAACTTTTTTTGTTTGTTACACCAGTAAGTGATAACCGTCCTTTCACCCATAATTTATTACTGTCCTTCTTAAACTTGTAATTAATAACTGTCTTTACACATGTAATTGATAACTGTTTTTTTGTTTGTTACACTAGTAAGTGATAACTGTCCTTTCACCTATTAATTATTAACTGCCCTAACATCTATACTTGATAACTGTCCTTACATCTGTAATTGATAACTGCCCTATACTGTATCTGTAATTGATAACTGCCGTCTTGTATCTAGAACTTTTAATTGTTTTGTCCTTACATCTACAACTGGTAAGTACTTTATCCTTATATCCATATGTAACGTCTTATGTCCTTAAATATGTTTTGTTCTTACATCTTCTTGATAACTGCTTTACCTTACACACGTTGCTTTCCCACCATCCTTCCCTTTCTTAACAACATGGCAGATGTGAGAGACTTGTTTTGGGACATGGAAGGACACACACACATAATGTTATTCTTTTAATTTACTCTATTTGGACTGAGTGAGGTGGGAAGGAAATGATGCCAAGTACAAGGTCTTCGACGTGGCAAAAAAAAAAAAAAAACAGTTCAGAAAAGAAAGAAAGAAAACAATTCTACGACAGCAGGCTATTTAAAAGACGTAACGTTGTCTCCTTGAAACCAGAGCGGGGCGGAAGCGATAATGTACAAGGGCAATTAACTCTAGTAATAAAATAGTAACTATGTCAACGACTATACAAACAATGCCATCATTATTATAATGGTTGATTAGAATATACATCATTGCACTCCGGGCAAACTCATAGGTGCTCAGTCTCCCTCAGAAAATGTCGAAATGTATGAATGTTAATTGTTCCCGTTGCGCACTGGTTGTATATACGTCCATCCCTGCTATTCTAACTTTTGATGCCAAAATTCCAGCAATCTTAGCCTGTTATTCCGCATGATAATAGCCTGGTTAACCAGATTCAGCAACAAACATCAGCACTATCACATACGCATGGAGACAACACTGAAACAATTTAAAACATTGTTGACCAACCGCACGGTTTATTTCAAATAGGCCCTAACTAAATTCAGTGGAAGAAAGGAATAATAGGTAGGAAGCCACCATGCTGCACGAGTGGCTGTCCATATTTATGCAACAGCTACACGTAACCTAACCCCAACCCTATTTCGAGCTTTGGCAAACGGTTAGCCTTAACCTAACCCCAACCCTATTTCGAGCTTTAGCAAACAGTTAGCCTTAACCTAACACCAACCCTGTTTCAAACTTTGACAAACAGCTAGCCTTAAGTAACTCATTCTAACCCAGGCATTTTTTCGGGTTTTTCGGTTTTACCCACGACCCAATATGCAGACTTTTTTTTTTCTACAAGTGATGTTTTAAAAACAGGCAGTAGACACATTATTAGTTTAGTAGATACATGTATTATACATCAAACTTTAGAAAATTGGCTGTTGAGTTGTTATGTGATGTTATTATTGTTTGTTATATCGTGTGAAGTGTAGAAACAATAAAAAATAACAATAAAAAATGAATACAAATTCTGCACATACACGTAAATATTTCAACTGTACTTAATCCCTTGGTATTAAAACACCAGGAATTGAAATATATATCCAACTGGCAACTAATCCAAGAAGTGTGATAAAAAACAAATGAAAATTGTAATTTATATAAATTTTTTTGTGAAGTAACATATTGCTGAACTGGAATCTCACTTACACATTCCTGTTCCATGCAAATTAATTAATTTATTATTTAAAAATATCACGTTTGTTCAACGTTCTTATCGGAATCGACAATAGGTTATTATCGCTACCGATATCGCTAAAATTCATTTTGAAATTATATATTGAGGCTGATTCGTTAATAGCTTATGAGTGTTATGTATGTGACTACACCACTTGTAAACAAATAACCCTATGACGTCACTAATTGATAAAAGTATGCAAAAACTAAGCACCAATATAATTATTTCGCTACCAGTTCAAAATACGATGTCCACAGGAAGTATTTACATGATATGAACACTCTATGGCCACGTATTTTCTAATTTTTTGTTCAATTTCGGAATCTTATAAAGCGGGCGTACCACGCGCCGTGCAGCTAGATCCAAAGCAACTCTTGCAACGGATATAAAATACACAATTGTAACTTCATAAATTTTTGTTTGCTCACAAACGTTCACACCCATGTGCCGGATGTAATGAAATAATTTTAAACTGGCTTATCGCAAGATATTCTATAATTTTCCGCTAAAATGCGGCATATAGTCACCTTGGCGCGCCATACGCCATGGGTATAACGAAAAGCCTATCGGGCGCGCCATGCGCCCGTTTGGACGGAAAGAGAATCTAACCAAACCCTGTTTCGAAATGTGGCGAACAGCTGGTTTTAACCGAACCCCAACCCTGTTTCGAGTTTCGTTAATAATAATAACGTCCGTCAAAACTTATTCTGTATTTAACAAAAAAAATTAATTTAAAAAATCCAACTCGAAGTGAAACGACGGGTATCGATAGATACTCAGCCCCGTGTCTACTTTTCCTTACTTCAGCCCTAAATTCCGCCCCTGCGTCAAAAACCAAATCATTGCGTCACACAATTTTGTCTCGACTCGTATCATACAAAACATAAATAACAAACGTCAGAAATTTGTTTTACTCGGAGTTCAAGACCTTTCGCAAAATAAATAAAACATGCAAACAAATCAACAAATTAAAAAGTGCGTAAACCTATCCCGTACTTTCTGTCGAGATCCTGCTGCCCTTTTAAACCGTAAGGACGTTAGCGCCATCTGTACACGTTAGTTGACGTCAACGAGTAAAATAACATCTGCTAAATCTCGCGCTAGTTAATTACACAGGTTATTTTGTTGTCTTAATGATAAAAGTATCCGTAAATGGGTTTCAACCTGGCTCGTCTGCCCCATGAATGTAACCAGATACAAAACAAAGTAATGATACTTTATGCGAGGTTATAGCAGATGGGTCTAGAGAAATGAGTTGAAAAAAAAAAAACACACACACACACATACAAATAGTAATACGTCTTACCAGGAGAAGGACAAGAAAAACCTACGTTGCGGCCACAAGGCCTTCGTCAGGGACAGACAAACAAGAGACAGGATGGAAAGAAAATGAGAATAAAGTAGAGAACATGAAACTATAAAAAATACTAAGTCAAGTCACATGTGAAGCAAGATGGCTGCCACTAAACCGGAAAGAGGAAGTCGATAGCACATTAAAAATAAGAAATAATGAAAACAAGGATTGGAAAAGAGTGAGAAAAAAGTAATCAATAAATAATAAATAAAGTGAAAAAAAATATATATATATAAATGACGGAGAAATGACAACGGTTGTGATAATAAATGTGATAAATTATTTGCCATATTGCACTTTGTGAAACATGCCTACAAGATGTGGATTTATCTCTTAGCAACAACATGGACAAAGTTGGAGGAATAGACATCGAAATAAAAAATAAGCTATCTATCCACTGAGCCTATGATGCGCCATGATATCGTACGTCATGAGCACTATGGTGCGTCATGATTTCGTATGTCTAAGATCGCGGTGCGTCATGATATCGTACGTCGTGAGCACTACGGCGAGCCATGATTTCGTGTGTTCCCAGAACAACGGTGCGCCATGATATCGTACGTCCTGAGCCGTACTTTGCGTCATGATATCGTACGTCCTGAGTACCACGGTACGTCATGATATCGTACGCCCTATCTAATCAACAGCAATCCAAGCATGTACCGCATCGTAACAATGGGGGTATCTCGCGTACAGCCCAAGACTATACGCATTCCTTCATGCTAAGTGGCTAAGAAGCATGTCGTAGAAACCGACTAAGGAGGGTTGGGCATGGGGCCGGTTACCCCATCCTGTAAAAAATTTAAACCACAAAAAACATGGACAAGTCAATTAAAGAAAGTAAAACACAGCCATCCAAGACAGGGGAAGGTCCTCTCGCAGGGAGGCGTATGATGCAACACAGAGAAAGCCGAAAGGAGTCTGTGTTGCTGACTAACCTTCTTTCTTCTAGGAGAACTTCCAGATTTGGCACCTGGAATGTTCGGACATTAAACGAACAAAGGAAAGTGGCACAAGTAGCAGCAGAGATGAGGGAATATAAAATCGAGGTTCTGGGACTGTGTGAAACAAAGTGGAAGGAGGTAGACAGGAAGAAACTCATCACAGGTGAATTGGTGCTGTCCTCAGGACATGAAGACGAAAGTTCACACCACAGTGAAGGGGTAGCTCTTATGTTATCTAAAGAAGCACAGAAAGCACTCATTGAATGGGAAGCCGCTGGATCCAGAATAATAACAGCTTCTTTTAAAACAGCTAAAAAGAAAATAAAGGTAAATGTCATCCAATGTTATGCACCAACTAATGACAAAGAAGAGTCTGTGAAAGAAGCATTTTATACTAGACTACAGGAAATTATGGAAAAAGTAAAAAGAAGAGACATCACAATTTTGATGGGTGACATGAATGCAAAGATAGGTAGTCAACACCGGCTTTGAAGAAGTCATGGGAAAACAGGGACTAGGAATAATGAATGAAATTGGGGAACAATTCTCAAACTTCTGTGCTTCATATCAACTGGCTATAGGAGGAAGCATGTTTCCACATAAGAGAATACACAAGGCAACATGGATATCACCAGACCATAGAACAGAAAATCAGATTGATCATATATGCATAAACAAGAAGTTTAGATCATCATTGCAGGATGTAAAGGTATATAGAGGAGCAGATGTGGCATCAGATCACCACCTTCTGATAGCCAAAGTAAAAATGAAACTCAAGAGATATGCAGCAAAGCAAAATTATAGACAACAATTTAATGTAGGACATCTAAGAAATCAAGAAACAAGAGACAAATTTGCGGTCACAATATCCAACAAATTGCAAGAGCTCCAACAGCTGGAAGATGCAGAGAATACAGAAGACTATTGGCAGCAAATCACAACGGTATGGAATGGGACATGTGAAGAAATACTGGGGAAAAGGGAACGACAACAAAAAGCATGGATAACAACAGAAACCATCAATAAGATAAAAGACAGAAAAAACAAGAAAGCAGATTTAAACACAAGCAAAACCAGAAGTTCCAAAGCCAAGGCTCAAGAAGTGTACACAGAAGCAAACAAAGAAGTAAAAAGAAGTATCAAAAGAGACAACAGGAAGTATATTGAGGCGTTGGCAAGAGAGGCAGAAGATGCTGCAGCCAAAGGGAATATGAGAGAATTGTATAACAGCACAAAGAAGCTAACGGGGAAATACAAGCAAACAAGTTGCTTCATAAAAGATAAGAATGGAAAACTGCTCAGCAATATACAAGAGCAGATGAAGAGGTGAACAGAATATTTTGAGGACCTTCTCAATAGACCAGCTCCACAAAACCCACCGGACATCCAGCCAGTAGAAGAGAGCTACAAATTAACGGTGAAAGACCAACGAAGGAAGAAATAAAGAAAGCCATAAAGCTTCTAAGAGATGGAAAAGCGTCTGGACCTGATGGCATTCCAGCAGAGGCCATCAAAGCAGATGTCGACACGGCTACAGAGATGTTATATAAATTACTTGGTAAAGTCTGGGAAAAGGAAGAGATACCAGCAGAATGGAAGGAAGGATAATCTTGGCATCTTGCATGTCTTGAGGAATAGTTGTCTCTTCCCAGCACTGGCACAGCATCTTATGCAGGGGATGTAATAGCGTGCTCTTACAGCATTTGATTAAATCAGGAGGAATCCCATCACTGCCTGGTGCTTTGCCAGAGGCCAAGCTATCAATGGCCTTGCTGAGTTCCTCTAATGTTGGTTCGGTATCCAGCTCCTCCATAGTTGGCAGACTATTGACAGCATCAAGGGCTGCAGGCGTAACGGTATTGTCTCTAGCGTAAAGCTCAGAGTAGTGCTCGACCCACCTCTCCATCTGCTTACCTTTATCGGTTAGCTTCTCTCCGCTGATGGTTTTTAGCGGTGCCGTCTTACTTTTATGGGGGCCAAGTGCTTTCTTTATACCGTCATACATTTGTCTAATGTTGCCTGTTTGCGCTGCGATCTGGATGCTCTCACTGAGCTGGAGCCAATAGTCATTTGCACAGTGTCGAGCAGTTTGTTGAACTTTGCTTCTCGTAGCCCTCAGGATCTGTAGGGTTCTGGCACTCGGTGAACGTTTGTATTCATTCATAGCACTGCGCTTAACTTCAATGACAGGTGCCATCACATCTGATGAAGCATCAAACCAGTCATTTGACTTTGCTGTTTTCTTACCAAAGGTGGCAAGTGCAGTAATTTGAATGGTGTTCCGTAGATGCTCCCAGTTCTCTTTAATAGTATCACCATGCTGAGGGCTACTGAGCACTTTCTTGAAGGTCGCAGTGAATTGACACTGACAAGGGTGATGGGACCTGTGCTAGTTTGCAGGCGGAGCGTTAACAGGCGTTCTGATCCATTCTCGCCTGGTTCAACCATTTTAGTTAGCGATTTTTTGACCGCAAAACCTACTCCCGTGTTCTCTAGCTTTATTAAGATCTTTCCCTTGCCAATAAAATGTGTAGTCCTTCTCGCTCACCGTTCCAGAGCCCGACAGGCGCATTTCCTGAAGTGCAGCTATATCCACCTGAAGTCTTTTAAGCTCATCATTAATTATGGCTGTCTTCCTTACATCGTTTACATCCTGTAGGTTTTCGGAAAGTCCAGTCAACATAGTCCGGACGTTCCAGCATCCCAATCTGAGAGTTTGCTTATTTCTATTTTTTCGATAATTGCTTGGTGCAAAGTTTTCTGTCCACAGTTCGGGTTTGACCCTAATCCCCATGCACCCAATGGGGAAAGCAGACAGTGGCGGGACAACACCTTATTGACTGGGGGCTGCCCAGCTTGAAGCGGGCGGTAGCTGTCCAGTGAGATCCTAGAACCTCTCCCACTGTCGGAAGTAGCCCTGGCGCTATGCCCTACGCCAATTGGGCAAAATGCTTATAACCGTTAACTGCTACTTCCCATTTTTTGCCGACACCTATAGGGTGAAGCTGGAGTGTCCTCTCCAGGGCGCGAGATTGGGCACAGTTATATGGAGATCAAGCTGTTGCCCATGCAGCATGTTCCCCCTCTCCACACAGCCGGTAGATCCAAAGGAACGGCAGTAGCCGATACAGTTTGGTACCAGCCATGTCGCAGGAGTTGCCAGAATAATGTCGAATCGACATTAGGCTGCCTTAGGGACTCCGACTCCGGATTTATCCTCAGGGTTTACTCCCGAAGCCAATTCCACAAATGGATATTCCCGCAAGGCAGCGGCGGTTTGAATTCAGAGTTCCTTCTCTTAGATAAGCTACCAACCAAGGATCACGAGCCCTATCTGCCCGAAGCTGCTGGTTTTAAGGCGCCAGTCGCTCGCCTTTGCCCCTTCTCCCGTCAGTGGAAACAGTTCCGCCGGGCTCAAATTGAGCCACACGTGAAGGCCGGGAGCTGGACTTGGTTGTCAGAGGCTGTTTGAGGCGCGTTCCATAGAAGTATTTTATCTGCAGTGAGAGCTTATCCTCACTACAACTCCCGGCAATAACAACCTTTGGAACCTTTGAAGCTAAAGTACTTTGGCCACATAAAAAGGCATAACACCTTGCAGAAGACCATAATAGAAGGGAGAGGTGAAGGCAAACGTGCAAGGGGAAGACAGCGCTATAAGTGGGAAGATAACATCAAGAGATGGACAGGGAAGAACCTTTCAGAGTACACCACCAAGACAAGAGACAGAAGACGTTGGAGATTCTTTACAGCCAACCTTCGTTGTGGAGATGGCAACTGATGATGATGATGATGATATATATATATATATATATATATATATATATATATATATATATATATATATATATATATATAAATATATTATATATATATATATAATAATAAATATATATAATATATATATATAAATATATATATATATATATAATTGATCTATATATGTGACAGGGGCTAGGGGTACCTCACACCCAAGACCCGTGCACCAAGAAAATTTATAAAGGATCGTTTGACAGGGGTTGCAATTATTGGTTGCTTGCAACCCTCTCAGCAGCAGACTTAACAATTCAAGCAATCCAAAGCCTTATGCAGATCAACATTTAATTCTACCGAACACAACCGAACACCAAACGAACAATCCAACAAACAATCAAACGAACACCCAGTCAGTGTTCATAGACTGTCTGAAAAACAATAAATAAAACAATGTCTAAGTGAACATTAATAGCATGGATAATAACACTTACCATAAAGAAAACATGCGCCCACCTGATATCATCAACTATCTCACACACTCATGCGTGTCGTCCAATGCGGCTAGTATGGTGTTGTGCATGAGGCTGGCAATCGCACCGGGTAACATAGGTTGCTACCGAAACCACTACTGCAAGAGCATCTGAATGCTTCATGCTGAGGCAAAGCACACCGGTGGCCCCATGCTCCCTCAGGAGCGGAGGAGAGAAATATACAACTCTAAGTACGCCCACGTGCTCTCACAAACCATGTTCACATAACAATAATAATCAACTGGACATAAAATAATATTCTTCAATACATGTACAACAAATAATCTCAATAATGAGAATTAACTACTACCTCTCAACCGACCCACATCATTACTCGTTCCCGCACTCTGAACATGTCGTAAGTGACGACTGGTGCGCCTGGCCACAAAACGTGTCATATGTGACCCCTGACCGAGATTGGGAACTCCATCACATGAAACACATTATTACAGGAACAACCACTGTAACAGCATAAAAATGCTTCAGTTAACTTGTGGTGGACACCAGCCGCATTGGTGTATTCCAATGCTCCACCGGGAGCAAACAGAGGAAACACCTGTCCCCTCAACTTGCCTTACGCACCAGAAAAATCTAAATGACTATTCTCCCTTCTAAGTAACCACTAAAGATAAACAGTAGAATAATCAATAATCGTGAAAAATACACTAATTACTTTTACATTAAAGATACAATAAAATTACTCTTACATTAAAGAATAATATTCTTGCTTTAACAAAAAACTGGAACTAAATACACCGCGTGTCGCTCGGCATAACATATTATAGGTTTAAACACGCGGAGCGTGTTTAATAATCAGACTCGCTATCGCCGCCTTTTATCACCACGAGGTTGCTATCTTGCGATTGTTATCTTATTTCTAAATTTCGCAGTGTGAAATAGCCTCACACTATGTCCTGCCTTTTCTGAAGAATGTCAAATAATCGCTCTTAAAGACTTTCACATCTATCTATCTATCTATTTATTCCATTAAACATTAAAATAGCCACATCGATATAAATTTCAGAATCTATAAAACTAATGCTAATTTAAATTAACTTCACGTGCTCAAGGCATTTACAGCTTGGCTCGTGTGTGTCTTCTTTACGTCTGTTCTCACTGGGCGGGCTCTGTCTCAAAATACAATCCCAGTTTTCGCCACTTGCTACCCCTTTTTTATAGGCCCTGGCCTAACACACTCAATTTTACTGCGCGCTTACGCGCATTAATCTGCGCCCCACAGATAACCACACGCGATTATTGCTCCAAATGCATGAAAACACAGATTTATACACAACTAGAGCAAAAAACACTACTAATATGTAGGCTTATTATGGCCTTGTAATAATATCTTGAAGATAACGGTGATCAAAAGGCACTAAACCACATAACAAACATGACTGCCCAGATGGTGGCCAGCGCCAGGAACGACAGATCTCAAGTTATGGCGCTGTCACATATCAATCTATCCCGCCTGGATTTTGTCTGTCGTCCCGACAACTGCACTAAATCAGGCGACTTCAGTCGTATTCTCCTAACCATCTGGAGATCACCTTTTCCTTCACTTCGTCTCAGGGTCATTGCTGGTTACTCTAATGCTCGGGATCTCACTCGCTCTGTCCATTATCGTTCTATTTATGATATATGGACCCCCTATCATGTTGGGGAGCCGAACTACAAATCGTACTCGTCATCTGACCACATATCACGAATCTCTGGATCTCTCCAGGCGTCGTGCAATCCATCTTCTTCAACAAATCTCCACCTGTAGTGTTAGTAGAACACTAGGACAGCTTGTCACATCTCCGGTCTTTCATCGGACTGCTGCCAAAATCTGCAACGGTGGCTCTGCTCTTTATGCTCTAGCACCTCGTATCCTGGAAACGTAAGTGTCATCAACGAGTTCTAGATGAGTCCCTCCTCCTCTAAATGGCGACCACTTTAGCAATCCCGGCGCCCTTATGGTTTGACAGTCCACGACCAACACTCTTGGTTCTTGCAACTGTGACGGCAATGTTAGATGTGTTGGTACGCTTACAGAGGGGCGCTCTTTGATGGGCAACCGATACTCAAATCGTGTCCGGGGACCATACAATGGAAACATCGCTTAGTAAGCGGCCCTGGGGGAACTCTTGGCTGCCATGTGGGTTCGAAAGGCCACTCCACAGTTGAAGCATTCTTATTTCCTAGGCTTTCTTGGTGCACGGGTCTTGGGGTGAGGGCACCCCTAGCCCCTATCACAAGTGGCGTGGTCGCCAGGATTGACAGACAGCACGCAGTGAAGCAACTCTTCAGCAACCTGAGCAGCAACAGCCGAAACAGTAGAACACCCACTCCAGTTTCAGTGCAAGGCAAGGGGACGGGATCATCCATTTTTGTCAAGATTTCTAGTCAACTCTACACAGCAACAAGATGGCGGCACCAACACACACGCGCTGCTAGTAGAACTGATAACGAAGATGTGGCTGAGGTGGATGACCCTGTAGTAGGGCTGGATCGTCAACCAGAACGATACAGTACATCGTGTACCTACTCACAAGAGAGTGCGGTTGCTTTGGGGAGCGCATGAGAGCTGCCTGGAGAGTAGGGATGACGAGTAAAGAGGACCAGGCAGATGTTATTCTTGACAGTGTGACCCCAAGTGTCCGTAGGGAGCTGAGGATTCAGGCTGATGATGATGACCCAGAATCGATGCTACATTCCATTCTTAGGGTGTATGGGGAGCGTCGGAGCATCCCAGAAGTAATGGCCGCGTTCTACTCTACCCGGCAAGGTGCAAGGGAGTCTCTTTGGGAATTCTCCCATCGCATTCACGAAGTGTTTGAAAGTGTTGTAAGGGCACAAAAGCAGAACAACGTCACTCCTTTGGCGCCATCCTTTCTTCGTGACCAGTTTGCTGCTTGTCTGAGAGATGACCTACTAAGAAAGCTTGCAAAGGAAATGATCATCAAGGAGCCAACAGCATCGTTCACGTCGGTGAGGGACTATTCCCTACGGTTTTTGGAGACTGAGCCCACTTCTGGGGCTGGTGTTGCCAGTGTCGAAGCAGCTTCGGGGGCTGGTGTTGCCAGTGTTGAAGTGGCAAGAACAGAGACTGTGTCAGATACGCATGCATTAAACGCAGAAGTAGAGCGGCTGAGAGCACAGGTGGCTCAATTAGAGGCTAAAATTGATGCGATGTCTCAGGAGCAGGGGAGACGTACCAGGACAGTTCGTTGTTTTAGATGCAGAGAACTAGGCCACGTACAGAATCGATGTCCACAGGCGTTAAACTAGACCCCTCTGCGGCTGGGAGTCAGGTTACAGAAGGGGAGCAGAATGGCTCAAAGATAAAGATGGTTGGTGGTCGACCGCCACCGAACACCAAACGAACAATCCAACAAACAATCAAACGAACACCCAGTCAGTGTTCATAGACTGTCTGAAAAACAATAAATAAAACAATGTCTAAGTGAACATTAATAGCATGGATAATAACACTTACCATAAAGAAAACATGCGCCCACCTGATATCATCAACTATCTCACACACTCATGCGTGTCGTCCAATGCGACTAGTATGGTGTTGTGCATGAGGCTGGCAATCGCACCGGGTAACATAGGTTGCTACCGAAACCACTACTGCAAGAGCATCTGAATGCTTCATGCTGAGACAAACCACACCGGTGGCCCCATGCTCCCTCAGGAGCGGAGGAGAGAAATATACAACTCTAAGTACGCCCACGTGCTCTCACAAACCATGTTCACATAACAATAATAATCAACTGGACATAAAATAATATTCTTCAATACATGTACAACAAATAATCTCAATAATGAGAATTAACTACTACCTCTCAACCGACCCACCTCAATACTCGTTCCCGCACTCTGAACATGTCGTAAGTGACGACTGGTGCGCCTGGCCACAAACGTGTCATATGTGACCCCTGACGAGATTGGGAACTCATCACATGAAACACATTATTACAGGAACAACCACTGTAACAGCATAAAAATGCTTCTGTTGACTTGTGGTGGAAACACCAGCCGCATTGGTGTTTCCATGCTCCACCGGGAGCAAACAGAGAAACACCTGTCTCAACTTGCCTTACGCACCAGAAATCTAAATGACTATTCTCCCTTCTAAGTAACCACTAAAGATAAACAGTAGAATAATCAATAATCGTGAAATACACTTAATTACTTTTACATTAAAGGATAAAATAAAATTACTCTTACATTAAAGAATAATATTCTTGGCTTTAACCAAAAACTGGAACTAAATACACCGCGTGTCGCTCGGCATAACATATTATAGGTTTAACACGCGGAGCGTGTTTAATCAGACTCGCTATCGCCGCCTTTTATCACCACGAGGTTGCTATCTTGCGATTGTTAATCTTATCTAAATTTCGCAGTGAAATAGCCTCACACTATGTCTGCCTTTCTGAAGAATGAAATAATCGCTCTTAAACTTTCACATCTATCTATCTATCTATTTATTCCATTAAACATTAAAATAGCCACATCGATATAATTTCAGAATCCTAGAAAACTAATGCTAATTTAAATTAACTCACGTGCTCAAGGTCTGTGGGTTTTGAACGAGCAAAATCATTTATATCCATCTTCATAAAAGGCGGCGGATCAGATACAAAGTTAACGTCCTAAGACTCATTCAGCATTGTTCTTGACTTCTGAAATATCTTGTGAATACTCCCTCGAGGTAGAAGCATTATTATACTTCTATCTACAACTCTGCCAAGAGTAATCTTGTGCGAAGATAGATACATTTGAAGACTCACATTAGATACTCTAGGTTTTGGCCACTGTTGGACCACTACTGCAGAGCAAGGGGAGGCAATTCGGGACACTGCCACATACCCATTTATTATATATATTTACTAAAATAGTTAGCACGTTTTTAGCCTAATTCAGGTCCGTTTAACGTATCCTGTCGGATGTGTTTGGCCGTAACGTCATTGGCGTGTTTGTATATTATTAAATTTATCACACTGTTGGTTGATATGATTGGGGGTTGACGGAGGAAAGAATGATCATGCAGTACCGCAATTAAAATTTATCACATATCTTTGAACGGGTTTTTAGTGACGCAGCTGATAGCGTCACCTTATGACAGACGAGGGAGACTGGGCAAAGGTTTTTTCACATGTGTGGACAAAAGTTATAGTGTATCGTTTAAATGTCTCACATTCTGCTTTGGCAAGGTTTGCTGTTACAATACCGATGTCTGTTGCTGAATCTGGCTAACTAATACTTATTATTCTGGTTATCCTTTATTTATTTATTTATCCTTCGTAATGGTCTGGTCAACCAGATTTAGCATAGACATCATCATTTTAACATACAATGTGGCCAAAGCAATGTGGAAGATATTAAACTATACTAGCTCTGATCACATACCCATAGTGATAACACTGAAACAATATGAAATATTGTATAAAGTAACAGGAGATAACAGACTTCCTTTTCAGCCACGCTGTTAGGATTTCGATGTCTTGCCTTCAGGGAAGTACCTAGGTTTTATTTTTATATTTATTTAAGTTCTTATGTGTCCTATCTAGCCTTCACTTTCTTTCCTTTCCTGACGAAGGCCTTGTGGCCGTAACGTAGACTATTTTCTTTGTCTTTTGTCCTCGTAAGACGAATCACCTTTTTTCGATTTTTTTTTCAAACCCATCCATTATAAAGTAACAGGAAAGCCAAGATTTCAATTCAATAACATGCAACTGGATAGCTTTTCAAACTGAAATGGAGGGAATAAAATTAGATACCCTTGTTGGTAATTTCCTATTACTCGTGCTTTTTTGCTCCGCAGTGAATATGTTTAGTTATGTCTTGTTTCGTAGCAGTTAGGGTTAGGTTTAGGGTTAGGATTAGGGTTAACACTAACCCTAACCCAAACCCTAATCCTAAACCTAATCATAACTCTAACTGCTTCGAAAGAACACATAACTAAACATATTCACTGCGGAGCAAAAAAGTACGAGTAATAGGAAATTACCGAATTGTTGATGAGGATATAAAGGTGATTGAAAAATCACTTTCTGTTTTAAAATGTGTATACCTTCACTTATATCCACTGGATGTAAACAAAACAAATGTCAAAATAAAGAGGAATAACTGCCATTTGACAAATAAGTTTTGTTTTTTATTTTTTCCCAGAAACAAAGTAAAAGGAAATGAAATCTAAGATGGTTGTTCTTCTCTGATCCTTAACCCCTGATTGACAAAGCAGTCAGTGGCCATCACGCCCAGTGCCGTCTTGTAGGGCAGCAACAAACTGTCCCCATTTTGCTCGGCCAGTGATCATCCTTCCTTCGTGCCGCGCCCCAACTCTGGTTCATGCTTAGCATCTCAGCCTCCTCTGTTCTCCGCCAGGTTGTCTTTGGTCTTCCTATCTTTCGCCGTCCTTCTGGGGTCCTTAGCATAGCAATTTCAGGTGATGGTATCAGGAAGACATGGCCAACCCAGTTCCAGCGTCTGCCTGCAATGATGGCGTGCATGCCTTTTTGACTGCACCGTGTGAGCAGTTCCTGGTTGGAGATGGTATTCGGCCAAAAAACTCGAAGAATTCTCCTTAGGCAGGTTGTGTGGAATGAGAATAATTTGGACATTTCCTTTTCTGTTACTCTCCACCACTCTCCACCACTACGCACCATACACAAGTACAGAACGTACTCTGGTATAATCTTAATTTGATGTTTATGCTGTACTGAGAAGATCTCCAAATGTTGTTTAGATTTGCAAAGGCTGTTATGGCTTTATTAATTCTGTTACTGGTGTCTTTGCTTGTTCCGCCTTCTGGTGTTACTATGCTTCCTAGATGTGTAAATGCATCTGTTTATTTCAGCTTTTAGTTCCTTATTTTTATGGGCTCAGTATTTATTACATTGAGTGTCATGACCTATGAGTTCTTCAGGATGATATTCAGTCCCACTTGTTGGCTATATTTATTCAGTCTTTCTGTTTTTTCTTGTTGCTCGCTATGAAATTATATATTGAACACCTTATGTTGAGTTATAAAGTTCGCGGGATATAGGATTTCATGTAATAATATGGCAATTAACTGTCTTTATCTTGACTTTAGTTTCGTGTAAATTACTTGGATTGTAGTGAAGAAATACAGTTTAAAAATAATAAGTGACTTTTCAGTCATCCTATACATACATTTATGAATACTCTCACTGTAAATAATATAAAAACAGCTGAAGCCAGACATATACTAAACTCAAAAACGTCACTGCACATGAATCCCCCCCGCCCCCACCCCCCCCCCCCCCCCCCAAAAAAAAAAAAAAAAAAAACTATAAAAGAGAAAACAGAACATTGGAATAAAACCCAACACGATGGTGGACAAACTGTTCTACACACACAAGATTCAGAAAACATCATAATCAGCTGCTGCCATCTCACACCGAAGGTCGGATGCAATGGATCTCCAACGTCTTCTGCTTCTTGTCTTGATGGTACATCATGATACATTCGTTCCTGTCCATCTCTTGATGTTATCTTCCCAGTTATAGCGCTGTCTTCCTCCTTCACGCTTGCTTTAAACTTTTTCTTTCTATTATGGTCGTCAGTAAGGTGTTATATCTTTTTACATTGCAAAATATTTTAGGTAACTGTGATTTCCGTCATTAATTCTCTTTTCATTCCTTGGATTTCTAAGACGTCTTTATTTGTTTTCTTCTCATTCGGTGATGTTGTGACGTTTAATGTAAATATAGCCTCAGTAATCCTACAAATATCCGACCACCTTTGCTTCCCCATTTAGTGTTTATAATTTTGCTACGCAAAAACCACGAATTTCGCTGTCGGTCTGACTCATATTTTGAAGCCATGCCTATTTTCCTGTTTTACATGCGCTGATGAGTGTTTACCAACTTTCACACCTGGCAGTCTTAACAAGGGGAGCGAACCTGGTTTGTTTACCTGAGTTCTCACGCGAGCTGATCTGTCAATCATTGGTCGTTAGACAGACGCACGTGGGGGAAAAGACCAGATCCTTGAAGAAATACAATGGCGATAATAATACTTCCCGACCACCTTTGATGTCTGTGCATTTCAGGGGACGTAAAGCTTTGATCTGGGGAAACGGACGGAAATCAAAAAAGGGCAAGTTCGCACGGCCCATGTCTTTTGATGTCGTTCGGCATCGCGAGTAGAGCGTACCGTAAAATCCTTTATCTCGGAAACGAAGCTCTTCACACTGTCTCACGGTGAAACCGCGAATGGCTCATTAAATCAGTCGAGGTTCCTTAGATGACACGATCCTACTTGGATAACTGTGGCAATTCTAGAGCTAATACATGCTTACCTATCCTACTAGTGACTAGGCTGTTGCTACTGGTGTCAGACTGTATCGGCTAGACCGTTCCTCTGACGTCCAGGCCGGGTCATGCTGCATGGGCAACAGCTTGATCTACCATTGCCCAACCTCGTGTCACCGAAAGTTATTTCGGGAGGTACGCTCCTTTGGTCAGAAATGACTGATAAGGAAGATCACATGATCAGGGCGTTCTCTCCAAGTGAGTTATCAGGTCTCTCCGAAAATTTTGGATAATCTGAACGCGTACGCTAGAACCTACGTGGGATAGTGCGTTAATAGCCTTCGTGGGGATTTATTCTGTTTTCTGGTAATAATATCAGTGGTGCTTAAGTGTTAAATGTGTTAAAGTTTTACCATTTTTATTCACGGTGATTCCCTAGCGTTAAGACTAGTGAAATAACAAACGCGTAGATATTTTCTTGCCAGTTGTTCAGTTTAACGTGAAATCTATCAACCAATTTTTTTTCACCAGTTAATACGGTTTAGCTGACTAGGTATAATGCTATGAGTGACGGATAAAGTGACAGAGTATTTAATTGTGTGCAATTTTCTAATTGGCTAGTGTTTAATATCATGTGTCAAAACAATAGACGCTGTCAATCAAATAGCTAGTAATGACAGGCGATATTTGTTAAGGGCGCGTAGTTATAATTAAATTATAACTGACATGGTGCGCTGATTGTTTTACCGGGCGGGGGGGGGGGGGGGGGGGGGGCGGCATGCCTAAAACCCAACCTGTACTCGCTAAGCGAAGCACGATAAGATAGGCTAAGACACCGTGTGCCTTTTAATTTAATTAGGTGACGGAGAGGATAAGAGATCGTACCCTTACGCGTGATAGTATAGGATATTGACATTTTGGTTAAATGTTCTTTTCTTCCTAATATAGTGCTTGATCAAAACCAGCGGCCAGCAGTTTTCTATTGTGGTCCTTACCTCAGTTACTAAAGGAGTAATAGTTGTCGTTTTTTTCCTTGGTGTTCGTCCCCAGTACAGGTGTGAATAGGAATTGCCAAGGCGACAAACTAACATTTTAACTGTAAATTTGAGTTAACTGGACTTACAAAATACCCAGATTGTTTATTCAATTTTATCAGCCCGCTGTGGCAATATACATAACATTTTTCCCGACTTCTGACAGTCGTTTTTCCAAGTGGATTTTATCCTGGAGAATACGCTGTTTCATAATCGGCACTCACCCCAGAGCAAGCCGATAGGATTTATCATCATCATCTTAATTAACAGTTTAGCAACCAGATGTTTCTTTAGCTATTGGAAGTACTGTCTACTGTGAACACAAGATCGCGGTTTATTTTTTGCTACATGAACTATTTGATGTGACATTGCATATCCAAGAATCAACCACCAAATTAGGCGTCCCCCATTATAAAAATTAATTATTAGTGGAGGGACTGGGGTCCACTTCGGAGGATAAAACTACTGGATCATGATACATATGCACGGATGTTTACGTTCAAGAGTGTTACACCAAGTTTAGGTAAGGCCTGATTGATGTGGCCACGAATGACAGAGTGAGAGTGAATATTTTCTAGTTACGGAAATTGTACCATCCTTTATTTTCTTTGCAAATACGTGTGTATTTTACTGGATAGCTTAAGTAGGAACTGTGTTCTTTTCTTTACTGTCTATTTTATAACCTAGTGTTAATCTTTGACCTTTTGGGTTATTAACTTCTTTTGGGATCTTTTTTTCTCAACAGGTGGGAGGATACTTAATGGGTTATTTTCCTATGTCTGTAAACATGAATATATTGATTTCTATATGTTTGATGTTGTAAAGTTTAAGTGATAATAAACTAAACAAGAACTTAACTTGTGTGTTGGTCAGACCCATATCCATTTACCATAGTTTTCACGTTTGTGTGTCTTGTTGTCACATAATTGTGTGTGTGTGAGTAGTAAACTTATAATTATACTTATAGGGAGGTTTTACTTATACTAAAGATAGTCGTATAGATAGGCTGGACTAGAGAAATCACTCATTCCAGAGACAGATCTTCACCTTAATATATTCACTAGTGTAATCTATTCTAACACCTTTCTTTCTCATATATCCCCACCTTCTGCTCTAGTCAGACGGGACCAAATATCTCTCTAACCTATCTAAAGATGTACGACAGATGTGCTCTGTTCTTCTATTATACCTACATTTCAAAGTCTTCATTTCTTTCTTCAATATGCTTCTTCATTGTCCATGTTTCTACTCCATACAACAAAGAAGCCTATATACAGCATTTGATTATTTAAGAAAATAAACAATACAAAAATATAGAAGAAAACAGGACTGACGATAACTTAGAACAATATAATAAAACTAGTGTAAAAGCCCGTCATAAGACGGGAATTAAATTCAAAAGCATCAATACCTAACGGCAATTTTACTTATTCAAAAGAATTTTTTTTTAAACCACTGTTCATCACCACAGTACACGAACTACGTAGCAGCAGCGAGGATTCCCAATGTGTGTATACGGGATCACACATTCTATAAATATATTTTTGTGCGCAGCGTCATTTGCGCCTTCTTCTTTGGTAAGTGTTACTATTTTCGGGAGAGTACATATAAGGGAAACAATACAAATAATGTCTAACTTTCAACCAAAGTTGCATCCCTTAGAGTTATGTACTGACAGAAAAAGCTGGGCTTTTATATATAGGATGACCCCGTGTAATTCCCGGGGTGTCTAAAAAGACAACGAAAAAATAGGACTACCACGTGTACAATGTGACTAACATGAAGGTATGCATGGCACTGGCAACCTCATCATGTAGAACAGGTTGCCACACACACTGATGCCGCAAGAAAACATGAATGTTTGGTGCAGGCTACCTGCAAGGGGACAAGCTTTGGTGGTGGCTCCATGCTCCATAAGGGGCGCAAAGGAAAATGATGATGAAGATGATGATGAAGATGAAGATTGTGATGATGATGATAATGATGAAGAAGAAGAAGATGAAGATTGTGATGATGAAGATGATGGTGATGATGAAGATTGTGATGATGATGATAATGATGATGATGAAGATAATAATTGCGATGATAATGATGAAGAAGAAGAAGATGATGATGGTAATGATGATGATGATGATGATGATGATGATGATGATGATGATTGTCACGTAGGGTTTATATTCATTTAATTTCCTACATCTTCTTCCTATTCTTTCACTTAAATTCTCTCTTTTATTATCTCTGTGATTTCCTTTTTCCTGTATATTTTTCATCCATTCGTTTTGCGTATATTATTTTCATATAATTCGCAAACTTTACCTGTTTTCCTTTCTCTTAAACTGAGAATCGCGCTAGGACGATATTACGTAGATGTCAGGGCTGCAGGGCGTCAGAAGGCGTGATAAGTCGGTTCGCTGAACATAGGACGTAGCAAATCGTCTACATTCTCACCGAGCGCGCGAGCTTCTTCTCGGCATTAGTCCCGGTGAGGTGTGATACTTTACATCTGCACCGGTCAGTATCCAGACATTTGTCTGGAAAATCCCAAACTGACACGGCGCTCACTTGGGCCATGGTCAGCTGTAGTGTGAAAACTGCCCTGAAATGGAGTCAGGCTGTCTGGGATTTGGAACTGACACGCGTACATCGTGGTCAGTAGGTGACAGTTACGACACGCGTTAAGCGGACGTAAATGTTGGGAGTAGGGGAGATAATTTCGCGTGGCGAAATAGTTTGGGCCCTTTGTCTGATTTTAAGATATTGGCCAAGTTTGAAACTTTAATTTCATTCTCGCTCATAGACTCCACAGTAGATAGGTCGCTCGAAAACAGTATAGCTGTTAGCGAAGATCTCAGTTTGTTTCGGCAATTTGTCGAACTTCTAGACTTCCAGAAATATTTTCAGCATTTTTATTCTTAAGTTGTGCGACTACCTGTAATTCTGTGGTTGAGGTAATTAATATGGTAGATATATAGATTTTGTGAGTGTTAAAGTGTTAAATCGCTTAATTCATTTTAATCTATTTCTTTAGCGCAGAAGAGAAATAAAGTGGTAGGCTATTATATTTTCTAGGGAAGCATTCAGTGGAAAGCAGAATAGATTTAATTTCTAGCTTATAACGGCAATTGTAGCTATTTATGAATTTAATTTAACTGCTAATACTCAGTCGAGTGTATTTTTCTAAACTAACGTATAAACTCTAGAATCTAGCCTCATGAATGGTGACGGAATACGCACGTGTTCCTAAATTCATGAGGATTGCTGATTTTTAAATATAACTTACGTCACGGGAAGTTTAAATGATAAGCAAAGCTCTCTGCTTGCAAGTTTAAATGAAAGTTATAACCAGTCCAGATTCTGTTTATTATATTATATGTGTTATTTTTCCTCCACACAGTGAAAGTTTTGGGGTGACCCTAACTTTACCAGCACCTAGTAGTAGTTTCCATACTTGTGAAGAAATAGACAGTCCTTATTTTGAACCACGTGGGTTTTCTCAAGTAACACTGATCTGACGGTGCAAGTTAGACAGAAATACTAATATCCCTATAACGGGTTTTCAAAGACTGTAATGATAAATACTGGACCTTGTAGCCAGCACTTAATTTCTTCTAGAAACACTATATAATTTGCTGCCTGGTGGCGTGAATATTAACAATCATTTCCCGACTAGATTATATCTTGTGGACAAATCTGTGGTGTGACTAAAGTGAATCCTATACTGAGGGAAGGCACCGACCTGACATTCATCATTTTTTAGAAACCTACGCTATTGACACTGTGCTCTGCTAACTCCCGCGCCTGGAATAATTGTTAGGTGGCTTAATCAGACATTTGAACAAATTTGCATACCCAAGTAGTCGTTCCCGGAGACTCCGAGTTAAATACGTCTTTTGGAACTGGGGACTTCTTGGCAGAAGACTGCATTTTTTTTGAGTCTGTGTAAAGATCTAAAATCAGTGTGTTCCAAGAGGCAGCGAGCAAAGTCGTGAGTACCTGAATGAGAAGCCATGGCGGAATGAATGAGTGTACGCTGGTCTGAGTGATATTTTCACTATTATATCTTTGACACCCTGTTGCTGTCCTAATTTTTTTTTTCCAATCTGCATAATTTGTTGCTAAGGCTAGAGTTCTTGTGTTTTTTGTCTTAGGTTAAATCAGATTTTTTTCAAACTCTGTGCATATAATTACGAGATAAAACAAAGAAAAAAAACTCTTAGACTCAAACCCTATGTATCTGTGACTCGGGCGCCATCATCTGTTCTCTTAACGGGGCCGGGCTAAACCTAGAGTTAACACCATAACGGGGCTATCATCCTTGCAACATTTCCTTGAAGTTTTGTGACTATGTGTATATGTATTTTCCTTGATGTACTTTCTTTGTTGTTGTGAGCCGATTTTTCCTGATAATAAAATCGCTCTTGAACTTAATAATCGTGTTTGGTCAGCTCGTTCTAGATAATATATATATCATTGTTATAGTTTTCCCACGTCTGTGTGTTTACCTGTCGTCACGTGTATGTGCGTGCCTGTGAGTGATAGAAATATACGTAATATGTATATTGGTGTAGTCTGTCTGACGCTGTAACAACTGTTGTAGAAGATAGGTGAGAGAGAGAAGAATTCTTTTCGCTTTCAGAGACAGCCACTATATCAAATCTATCATCTCACGTGTGTGGAAATTCTATTACCTTTCACTAACTCTCACTGAGTCTATCACCTATTCAAACCTATTCAGAAGGGACCAAACCTAGTCTTAATTCTCCTATCGGAAATCTACGACAATGATGATGATGATGATAGAAAATGAAACAAAAAATAATACTCCAAAAAAAGGAAGCTTATTGGAAAACTTGCAAAAGCAGAATCAGGTATCCATTCTTATACCTGGCTAGACTAGAAAAAAAGCAATCTAACTACTCCGCAAGAAGGTAGAGCTTGACAGAAATCCCCAGGAAATGGCAAGACATTAGTCAAAGAGTCTGGTACAAGAATGAAAACTGCATCTTCCCACAAAGTTTAACGACTTAACTGCACAGAGAAAAAAAAAACTGCGAACTGAAATAAAATGTGAAAATACAAACTGAAGACAAACTAGTATAACAGAAGTACTTAAGTAGTTACCAGTTTGGTGTCGACGTGAACAGAACAAAGCTTGAAAAAAGAATTCTTTATTTTTCTTACTTTTCTATTGGCTATTTCCTCCACCGTCTCTGGACAATGCATCCCGTGTGAAAAGCAACGCCGAGCGCCACTTAACGCATCATGGTGCCTATAATATGCGGATATCATCATCAACTGCCATCTCCACAATGAAGGTTGGCTGCATTTGATCTCCAACGTCTTCTGACTCTTTTCTTGATGGTGAACTCAGATAGACTCTTTCCTGTCCATCTCTTGATATTATCTTCCCACTTAAAGCAGTACAGTAAAGAAGCGTTATTTTTCTCTCTTTTCGTTTTAATTTTTATACAGTTAATTTAGCGTTTCTGTAACTTTTGTTAACATCTCTTACGTAATTTGTATTTGTTGACGTGTGTGTTTTTTGTGTTGTTTTAGTTTACGAAGATTTTTTTCTTTGTCACCTCAAACGTCCTTCGCTTGCTTTTACCATAAATATACAACTTACAAACATGTCAGTTTGTCATTTACCGTATCTAACTTACGTACGCCACAACTTCGTGTGATAAAACATAACATACCGAACTTAGTCTGCCTCGATTAATAACTAGCCGTCTCATTTCCCTGGCTGATCCAAGTCTATGACCTAAGTTGACGTAGATTTTAGTGCGTGTGTCCAAACATGACCAGGTAAAGCAGAAAAGTTATGCCGCATTAGCTGACGCCTTTCGCTCTCTGTCTGTCTCTGTCTGCTTGACAGTCATGACCTTTCTCATTTTTCTACGATGTTTTATCGTCCTAACCAAAGGGCAGTTTAATTAATATGTATACAAAGTTATTTCTCATTTATGTTGTTATCTTACTGTTAGACAGTGATAAAGCAGTGACTAACTATCTTACATACAATAGGCCCTACACGTATTTATCCATATGTCCACGTGGCTTTAAAAGATTTCTTTTATGTCTTATTTCAAATTACATTCTCCACGCATGTATTTTTTTTTTTTTAAACCCCTGTAAGTCTCTTAGAGCGTCGAGTGGCAGAGTGGTCAGGGCCCTTGCTTTTCTAAGCAAAGGAACCAGATTGCGTCATCCTCTAGCCCAGCTGTAAAAATGGGTACCTCTCCCTGCTGTGATTTGGGGAAGGCAATGGCAGCTAGGAAGGGAATTGGTCACCACACAAGAAACTAAGATCGGGCATAAGTGAGTCTCTAACACTTCACTTCTCTACAGTAGTATCTGCTATAGGACGGCTGTTAAAGTGCTTTTTCTTTGAAAGGTTGTTGAAGGTGTAGAGTCTGTTATTATCGACTATAACGCGAATGGATCCCTTCTTGAAAACTGAAGTAATCAATCAAATAACAACTGCCAACAATGGGCACATCAGCAAATGTCAAAGACGGTTTCAGTTATAACCATTTATTGGACGATGCACGATGGACGAGACAAACTGGTCAACAAGGATGACGGACGATTAACTGTCAACATTACGGTATACAGCGTAGAGTTCATAATTAAAAGCGAAAATATAGTGAGTCCATTTCGTAAGGTAATCTCTTTTGAAATGTCTGACTGGTTATATAGTATTCCTTCTCAATGGCATCCAAGTAAACAAATAAGGCAGTTATGTGCAACAGGTCATCTATCAAATTATCTGTGACCTTGGCAAATGACGAAGATCCTTATCAGGTCTTCTGTATGATAGAAACAATGTTCCAATATCTTTCCAACGTACTTTGCTGGTACTGGCCTCTTACTTTAAACAATGTTGAGTTATAATAATAACAATTCATGCCAACGACCTTCGTGGCATTAGAGCTTCATCTCATCTCATAATCGAAACCTCTTATAATCCTGAAACGAGGTTCACCCAATCATGCAAAATGACTTGGCAAACAGGTGATTAGCCCATTGTGCATTAAAGCTTCTATATATATAATCCTTGATTCACCTCTGCTATACGTAGTATGTATTCGAAACGCCGAATACAGATTCACCTCATAAAATACTAAGCCAATCCTGGATAATTCCCAATACAGGAATCCGTCGGATTTAATATTTACATAATAAGTTCACGTAGGACTCCATTTTGAACCAATACGTCACTGGTCCTACTAGACGTCTACATGCGACAGAATTACATTAATATATATATATCATACTTGCTTCTCTTCCCGAGAAAAATCACCAGTATAATGTTGACCCAGGTCCTCATCTTCTTCATAGACGAACGGTCACACTAAAGAATAAATATACCCGCAACACGGGTTCGAACGCCACAAATCAATGGACTGATTCTTGGGCACAAACTTCTCAACCCCAGCTATGACGTAGACTGGTCTTTGGCAACACGTGCGGGCGGGGTAACCCAATACTCGCATTAGTGCACAATCGTGCGCTACGAAAAATCAAACTCACCAAGAATACTTACTATCATGTAAGTCGGTGCGTAAAGTTTATTACAGAGGTAGGACCACATATTAATAAATATGCGACTACCCTCATCTGTAAACGACTGTAAAGGCCTACGAAAAAGGCTCTACAGATTCCTTACCAATCCCCCCAAAAAAATTAATTATATTAATTTTTTTTCTTTACTACTCGAAACTAGAGGTGATTCAAGTGTACATAATCATATAATATTAATATAGCATGACATAGAATCATCAAAACATAAAATATGAAATTTAAGTTAACTCAAATAAACAAAAGGTATGCACAAAAGCATACATCCACAATTGACCACCTTTGGTACAATGTGGTAAATGAAATAAAATCGCATATAGAAATAATGAATTAAACCGAATAGAAACGCAAAATGAAAAGAAATGTAAAAACCAATGAATAAACAGAAAAGTGATGGATATGTCTTAAAAATGACAAGTGAAAAAAAAAAAAATGAAAGAATACAATTTAACACATGTATAGATCAACACACTTAACTGTGTCTAAAAGTTCCTTTGTGGTACTAATAAAAGTGCAAATGTTAAATCACTGTCCTTACCGAGTGATAAATATTAAATGTTTACAATGTAATTAAATATTTCATAGTGATCCAAATTAATTCTTATACTCATTAACTAAGTATCAATGGTTACTAATCTACCGAATTATTTGTTTTAAAAACAAATTAACAATGTCATTAAATTTCGTAGATTAAGAAAGTTCCATTGTCCTGTTAGGAAACCGTAAAATTATACTAGGTTCCGTTCCATGAAAAAAACAACCAAGTGTTCGCAATGTTATTTCGGTGAGAAAATATAATCTGTTTTTATTCAACGCTATTCTCTCTTCAATATTCTGAGTAAGTAAATGTTATTTTCACAAAGATAGTCATATACCTTAACGTTCCATGTTATTTTAATACATAAGCATTGTAGATTTCACTTGACTGAATGTTAATGACTCTTGTCATAGAGGTATCACACGTAAAAAGTTACAATTGACGAACTGTCAGTGTCGAAGTTCAGTTATCTGCAGTGCGTAGCTGTTACTGTGATTCGTTAGGACATCTCGACAAAACGTCTGCGAGAACATTCTGAGTACCAGGTATGGATCGAATCGTGAAACTATATGGTTGGAGAACGATCGCATACCTAGTCGATTTGGCAGATTTCACGTCCTTCGTGTTGAGAGCAGTAAGCGCTTTTTGGTCTGATTCCACAATAAAGTGTGATCCAAGCAGATATCTCTGGAGTTTAGTTATTGACCAAACGAGTCCAAGAAGTTCCTTATCTAGAACAGAGTAATTTTGTTCAGTCGGAGTTAACTTCCGTGATACATAGAGAACTGGATGCAAGGTGCCATTATATTCTTGTAGTAAGACGCTTCCCACGCCGTAATTAGAAGCATCGCTGCGTAAGACAAATGGTAAATTCGCATTAGGCAACCTTAACACAGGAGGATCCGAAAAAAATTTCTTTATGGTATCCAACGCGATTTGATGTTCGTTTGACCACCGAATCACGTTAGCTGCACCTTTCCTAAGTAATGAAGAGAAAGGAGCAGTAATGGACGAAAGATGTGGTATGAATTTCCCATAGTATTGTACTAGTCCTAATAGAGATCGCACTTGTTTCTTTGTTTTAGGTGTAGAGATATTAAGGATTTTAGAGACATTACTGTCCTCTGTATATAACATACCGCGACCAATACGGTGACCCAAAAAAGAAATATCGTGGAAACCCACAAATGCCTTTGATGGCTTAGCAGTTAAGTTATGATATTGTAACGTGGACAGTAATGAGTTTAATCCTTCTATATGTTCTTCCCAAGAGTCACTGAAAAGACAAATGTCATCTATGTACGCAATGACATTGGGATGATGAGATAGAATTCGGCGCATCATGCGCACGAACGTGGCAGGAGCGTTGACTAACCCGAAAGGCATAAAATTCCATTGGAATAGACCCCGAGGAGTCGAGAAAGCAGTGAGTGGCTTTGCCCTTTCTGTCAATGGTACTTGCCAATAGCCCTTTGACAGATCAAACTTAGAGAAGAAAGTAGAATGAGATAATTTTACTAATAAATCTTCTAAAAGTGGCAAAGGTTCTGCGTCAAATTGTGTGACTTTATTTAATTTTCTGTAGTCTACACATAGACGAATGTTATTATCTTTCTTTCTAATTATCACCATAGATGAAGCATATGGTGACAACGATGGTTCAATTATGTTTAATCGAAGCATCTCATCCAATTCCTTTTCGACCTTATCTCGAAAGTGTAAAGGTATGGGATATGGACGAATACGGATAGGTGTTTCATCAGTTAGAAGGATATCATGTTGAATAGCTGACGTATGACCTGGAATGTCAGTGAGAACCTTATCATACGTTTGGAGTAGTGATGAAACTTGCTGTCGTTGATCAGCCGAAAGAGAAGAAGAAATAGTGACATCATTCCAGTTTTCAGTGGAATGAATTGGTACAACTGGTATGGGCAATTGTACATCTTGAAAAGAAGACTCTTCTTCTTGTATAACTGACAAATTAGTATAGTTGTGAATGTGAGGGGTAGGATCGTCAGTCGCTTGAAATACTGATTGTAAATAATCAGGACGTGAATAGTACTCTTTCAACATGTTAATGTGAAAGGTTTTGTTTTCCGTTAATATCGACGATGTAGTCAACATCGGATATTCTTGAGATGATCCTAAAAGGACCTCTCCATGTGATCAGTAGACGATTGTTATGAGAAGGCAGTAAAACAAAAGCCTCGTCACCAGGAATAAGCTGGCGAAGACGTCTATACCTGTTTGCAAATAGACGAGCTTTTTCTTTAGCCTCTTCGGATGATGCAGTAGCTATTCTACAAGCATCTATTATTCTCTTTCTTAAAGAGATGACATACTCATATGAGGATTGAGTTTCCTCAGGTATATTATCTTCAACCAATAAATCATGGATTAAAGACATAGGTCCGCGTGGTTGTATGCCAAAAACTAACTGGAAGGGAGAAAACCCCGTGGCTTGATTTTTCACTTCACGGTACGCAAACAGAGCAGCGGGCAGGACTCGGTCCCACTCCTGAGGGTGATCTTGAGTCATCTTACCCAACAACTGCTTAAGTGTCCTATTCTGTCTCTCAATTAACCCATTGGACATTGCATGGTATATTGAACTGAGAGATCTATCTATACCCAATGTCTTCATAACCTGTGACATGGATTCGGAAATAAACTGGACACCATGATCCGATAGGATCTTACGCGGAAAACCAATGCGTGAAAAGATCAACATTAAAGCTTCTGCAACACTGGCAGATGAGGTGTTCTTAAGAGGTATGGCCTCAGGCCAACGCGTACACATATCGATACAGGTAAGAATATGTGTATGTCCTCTTGCAGATGGCAATATAGGACCAATGATGTCGATCGCCATTTTATCAAATGGTCTAATAGGTATGTCCGCAGCTTGGATAGGAGCATCATGATATGGACCCCTTACTTTAACTTCCTGACATGTCACGCAGGAACGACAATAGAGATTAACATCCCTATGAACGCCAGGCCAATAGAATGCGGATAGCACTCTAGATTTGGTTCGCGAAAACCCCATATGACCTGCACATTGAGAATCATGAGCATGTCGTAATATTCTAGGTCTCATAGAAGACGGGACCAGAATTTGTGAACGCACAGATGAATCTGTTTCTCTTATTAATCTAACTAAAATACCCTTTTTAAGAGCAAATTGGTGTCTAGACTTTGCAATTGTGTTGTTATTATTTTTCTTAGTCACCAATTGAAAAAATCTCTGCAAAGAATTATCATTCTTTTGTAAATTAGCAAACAGCTCCCTTGAAATAGGAGAATCATCATCATTACTATTATGAACCGTAGGTTCAGAAGTTGATTCACGCGACAATTCAGTAGCTTGCGCTCTGGTAACCACTGCATTTGCAGCATGAATATGTCGCTTTTCCCATTCATTAATCTGCTGTGGTGTACACTCTTTTATACCGTGTATACAACCAAGTATCACATCGCTAACTGGATTTTGTAGAAGACAGGCATGGATCTTCCCTGAAAAGAAAGGTGTATGTAAATTAATGATGGCTGTAGGGAAGGTTTCCACAGTTCCCCCGAATGTGACGCACTTGACCACGTTGCCAGTGCCAAGGAAGGGTCGATCAGAGAGTTCCGCACTCCGACAGTACTGCAGCCTGAATCAAACAAAATAGAGCAAGGAATCGAGTTGACATATCCTTTGTTAAATCTTAAACAACCCTTTCCGTGGTGAATAGATGCAGAAGTAGCTGTACAAACTGCTGGTAGACTTGGTAGAATGTGTCCGCATCGCAGCGTCGTGATCGCCTTGGGCTGGAATAGCGTTGAGCATTCTTGACATGTCTTTACCTGCTCTAGATCGATACAAGACATAGCGTTATGTTGATTAACAATATTGTCTTTATCTTTGTTAGTTTGTGCTTCAATTGAAGCAACATTGGAATGTTGTCGTGGCCTCCTCGACGATCTATCTCTTCGTCGCGATCGATTTTGACTATTGTCATTAAAACTGCTATAATTACTATTTCTGCTATCATTAAAATTCGGATGAGTCCGCCAATGAAAGTTATCACTGTTGTGATGTTGGCTAAATGATTTATTCATAAATCTATGTCTATTTTCAGGATGATGTGATTGAGATCTCTAATGTTGTTTATTATTACCTGGATTATATTTAGGATTGTTGTTAATAAAATCTCGAGATCTGTGAGATTGGCCCCATGATACATTAAATGGAGCAGACTGTTGGTATTGTTTCCCCTTTTGAAAATGACCAAAGTTGAAATTATTATTACTTCCCCTTTGAAAATTTCTATCGCTACTCATCGAACGATTTCTAGGGAAATTGTTATGTTGCATAGCGAAAGCAACGGGTAAATCGTCCTTAATCTGCGCATTGCTGATATCCATGTTAGGATGAGCGGTCCAAAAATTTTTGCAATGTTCTGACATTTCTTCTATATTACCAGGCTTACGTTCATGTAGAAACGCAAGAAATGCAGGACTTACTGCCGACAAAACTTTATCTCGTAATAATAAGTCGAAAATACCGTCATAAGATTTCTCTACCTTGGATAGTTCGATCCATCTTTCCAAGGTAAGACGTATTTGAGAAAGAAAATCATCAAAATTCTTGCTAGATTGTGGGAGCATAGACTTGAACTTTATTCTGTATTGATCTTCTGTCATTTGAAATTTGTTTAGAAGAGCGGCCCTAAGAGCATCATAATCATTTTTATCTATAGAGCTAGTAGTGTGATAAACAGCCATTGCCTCTCCTGTAAGTAATCTGGATAAGTGGGTGCAATATAATGATTTATCCAAGTTGTACGACCTACATGTAGCCTCAAATCTGTCCAAAAAGAATATCACATCGTCGGACGGTGGAGTAAACTTTGGCAATTTTAGATGAACCTCTCTCAAATTCTCATGTCTAGATGACGACTGGCCTTCATGAGTCTTTTGCGTATTACATTCACTTGACAATCTTATTCTATCAAATTCCAATTCGGCAAGTTTCAAATCATGCTGACGTTTCTTATCATTCTCTTCTGTCTCAAGCTGAAGTCTTTTTGCATTTTGTTCAGCTATTAATCTTCTTTCTTCCATTTCCTTTTGTTTAACTTCTATCTCCTTTTGTTTAACTTCCATCTCCTTTTGTTTTTCTGCAATTTTCTGTTCTGCCTCACGCTGAAATCGTTTCTCTTCTAATTCAGCGGCTAATCTCGTTTCTCTTCTAATTCAGCGGCTAATCTCATTTTTTTTCTCATCTTCCTCCACCGCTAGTTTCATTTTTTTCTCATTTTCTTCAGCCTCAAACTTTTTATGTTCCAGTTCCATCTGAAGATTTTGTGATTTTAATTTTTCTGCCTCTAATCTTTGAGATTCCAACCTCTGAGATTCTTTATATTCTGTCATAGCAAATGATCTAATCTCTTCCGGAGGTATATTAAGCGCCTTAGCCTGCTTAATAAAATAGTCTAAGGTAGACATTATTCAAGATTATTCTGAAATAATTCTACATAAAAGTGTTACTACACCAAGTGGTCTTCGTTCCTGTCCTAGAACGGTAATTTAAAGTCATATAATAGGCAATTATATTAATAATTAATAAAGTAATTTATGCAATGAAATGTTATGAAAGCAATAACGTGACAGACAATAGCACAATGCTGACAAGACACGATAATCAAAGACGAGTGAACACAATCGTAGAAATCAACTAAAATAAAAATGTGGAACTAAGATAGGATGTCATAAAAAATTACGATGACATCTACGATCAGATAATAAACAAGACAGTTTACAACACAGTGTATACACATTAATGGTGTAAAAAACTGAACGAAAGTCAGGTTAGAAGGACGTAGTATACAAACAAAATACATCATAAAACTAAAGTACGAGTAAAATAACTACCAAAAACAACAATTAAAACTTGACGCTACAACTAAAACAGTCAGGTGTCACAGACCACCAGACACAGTGGACCTAAAATCCTTCTATGCTCACGCATAGGAACATTCCACTAAAGGATGTCTGCAAAAATAATTCCTATAGAACACTCAAGACGGACCTGTGGTGAAACTGGTATTTTTTTCCGTCCTAAGTAACCTCCCACGATAAACATAAAACATAGAACATGAAACATGAATAAGAAAGTATTGGACATATTACTAGGAGATACGATGCAGCTAAACGTAAAACGGTGAAATAAACACGACGTTTTTACTTATCTCAATTGATAACAAAAAGATATCCCTCGCATCCGGGACTGCATGTATGAGACATCTATTTGAAGTAATGTAATGCCAGAGTTCAATGTTGAACTTCGAACGTTAAAGTCCCTGGGTTGTCCTTGACATGAGATGACCGTTAAAGTTGCTGGAAGGTCCAGGATGTTGTCGCCTTGAAAGATAGCATATTTCTGTTCAACCGAGTTTGAATGTAGACTTGAGTTCGATACCGCGACTGAAAACTGGATATTTTCAGAGCACACTGCGCCGCCATTTTTGTTAGAGTGCTTTTTCTTGAAAGGTTTGTTGAAGGTGTAGAGTCTGTTATTATCGACTATAACGCGAATGGATCCCTTCTTGAAAACTGAAGTAATCAATCAAATAACAACTGCCAACAATGGGCACATCAGCAAATGTCAAAGACGGTTTCAGTTATAACCATTTATTGGACGATGCACGATGGACGAGACAAACTGGTCAACAAGGATGACGGACGATTAACTGTCAA
This sequence comes from Oreohelix idahoensis, assembly GCA_024509875.1. Classification (NCBI taxonomy): domain Eukaryota; kingdom Metazoa; phylum Mollusca; class Gastropoda; order Stylommatophora; family Oreohelicidae; genus Oreohelix; species Oreohelix idahoensis. The sequence continues at coordinate 61,516 of JAMPIV010023166.1, read as the reverse complement.
CATTACGGTATACAGCGTAGAGTTCATAATTAAAAGCGAAAATATAGTGAGTTCATTTCGTAAGGTAATCTCTTTTGAAATGTCTGACTGGTTATATAGTATTCCTTCTCAATGGCATCCAAGTAAACAAATAAGGCAGTTATGTGCAACAGGTCATCTATCAAATTATCTGTGACCTTGGCAAATGACGAAGATCCTTATCAGGTCTTCTGTATGATAGAAACAATGTTCCAATATCTTTCCAACGTACTTTGCTGGTACTGGCCTCTTACTTTAAACAATGTTGAGTTATAATAATAACAATTCATGCCAACGACCTTCGTGGCATTAGAGCGTCTATATATATAATCCTTGATTCACCTCTGCTATACGTAGTATGTATTCGAAACGCCGAATACAGATTCACCTCATAAAATACTAAGCCAATCCTGGATAATTCCCAATACAGGAATCCGTCGGATTTAACATTTACATAATAAGTTCACGTAGGACTCCATTTTGAACCAATACGTCACTGGTCCAACTAGACGTCACATGCGACAGAATTACATTAATATATATATATCATACTTGCTTCTCTTCCCGAGAAAAATCACCAGTATAATGTTGACCCAGGTCCTCATCTTCTTCATAGACGAACGGTCACACTAAAGAATAAATATACCCGCAACACGGGTTCGAACGCCACAAATCAATGGACTGATTCTTGGGCACAAACTTCTCAACCCCAGCTATGACGTAGACTGGTCTTTGGCAACACGTGCGGGCGGGGTAACCCAATACTCGCATTAGTGCACAATCGTGCGCTACGAAAAATCAAACTCACCAAGAATACTTACTATCATGTAAGTCGGTGCGTAAAGTTTATTACAGAGGTAGGACCACATATTAATAAATATGCGACTACCCTCATCTGTAAACGACTGTAAAGGCCTACGAAAAAGGCTCTACAACGGCCTTTACCTTGACATACTTCTCTTACTCAGGATTCAGTTAACGGAAGGTAAAGGCAGTGAAGAATGGAACTTGTTTCCCCCCCCCCCCCCCACTTATCAGTTCTGGACCTAGTCAGTGAAGTCTCTAACACTTCGCCCCTATGGCAGTATCTGCTTTGGGATTACCTGCTGTTTTCCTTACTCGGGATGCTGTCAGTTGATCTTCTTATTTATCCAAGGTCTTGTCCTGACTTCTTGTGGCACTAGTATTTGCCTGGCTCATCCCACCAGTACAGCCCTACTGATCTTGTCATATCATTTAAATCTTATTCTATCATCACCATCTTTGTTTGCCCCTTACAGAGCATCAGGCCAACCCTCCATCTGGCCTCTTTGTATGAAGCATGCACGAAGCATTCATATGATCTTACAGCAGTGGTTTCTGTGCAGTGGCGTAACAACCACTGATATTTTTCGGTACCGAGTGGGCCCCCAGAAAGTAGTGGTCGGAAAGGGCTGCCGCCTCTGCATAACACCTTTTAATTTAATTTGTTTCTGTGTTAAACGTCATAGCATGTCGCAGTTTCTGGAGACAGAAATGAAAGTGATAAAGAAAGATCTTGAGCGGATGGTACAGGACAGGAGGAACTAGTACAAATTTGTTGAAGAACTGTGCTCCTGGAGGATCTGAACGGTACTGATGTACATGATGATAATGATGAAGAAGTTATATTTAAAACAAACATATTTACCGTATATTGATTATCTTTGTTAAACCCATTATATAAGTAGGGTCCTACTTAATTTATGCCCAGGGCCCCTTACATTGTAGTGACGCCACTGTTTATGTGGCAATTTGTTTTACGTAATGAGGTTGCCAGCCACATGCACAACCTCAACTTAGTCGCCTTGTACGACATGCTTGACGGAGTTGTAGTCTCCTCAGAGACACCTCCCCCCCCCCCCTCCCCCGAACCACACTTATTCTATGCAATCACCAACTTTGGAAAATCCTGAACTTTTTTTTGGGGTTGTTGTTTTTTTGTTGTTGCTATGTCTCTATGTTTCACATCCATACAATAGAACTGCCTTGACATTTGAGTTAAACATTCAGATTTTTGAGTTGACTTGATTTCTTTTGATTTCCGTACACAGGGTATCTGAAAATTATTCATCGGATTTTTTTTTTTTTTTTTTTTCTAACCAGCTTTCCAGCTCTTTTGGCCTAATGACATGTCATTGCGAGGCTGGGGGGTCAGTGGACTTTCCTTCCAACCCGGTCAGGAGCTTAGCTCCTTCCCATCCACACGGGATTTATGTGCAGGAGCCGTTCAGGTTATTCAGTCAAATTTCCGGTCGTAAACATTCCTTCAAACGCTGACGCCCGGGTTTGAACCATGAAAACCTGGTCGCCAGTACAACGCCGTAGCCATTACACCAGCGCGGCTCCCATTCATCGGATTATAAATACGTTTAAAAACGGAACCTAGCAGTGCATATAGAAACGATTATCGGTAAGAATTCAAGACTAATCGACAAATAAGAGAAGACTCTAGGCAGAAATATGTCTCCGACTATATAAGGAAAAGACGATGACTACGAATGCAAAACAACAGAATACCACTACAGGCGCTCACTTGGGTTCCTGAGGGTAAGAGGAAAAAAGGAAGACCAAAAGAAACACTCAGAAGAACAATAATAAGAGAAGGAAGAACGTTGGGCCTAAATAATGTGCAAGAGTTAAGAGGAGTGGCGTCACAACGAACAACCTGGAGAGCACTGGTTTCTGCCTTATGCGCCGTGTTTGGTGCTTAAAGAATTTATTATTATTATTATTACTTGGCAACTCATAATTTTGTTTTTGTTTCTGCAGTTTTGTAACCCTGCACCTGTTAAGTATTGCGCAGTAGAGATGGCGACCGATCAGGGAAAGGCAATGTGTTTATTGGCTGGACATTGTACGCGATAAAGAGGATGTGTGACGGTATTGCCTCCCCTGCTTTGCAGTAGTGTTCCAACAGTGGCCAATACTCAAGAGTATCTATTATAGGCTTCAATGGAGTCTCTCTTTATACAAGATTGCTCTTGGCAGAAATGTAGATAGAAGAGTCTTCACAAGATATTCAGATAAGCGAAAACAATGCTGGCTGTTGCTGAGCACGTTAATTCTGTAATCTGCCGACAACTTTTGTGAAGAATTTAAGCAATGGTTTATTCTAGCTCGTTGAGCCCCCGCCCCTGAGTTAATCAGTGGAATTATTATTATAATATAGCTCTGTTTAGAGTTTGTGTCTATTAACTTTGACTGAGACAAACATGTTGTACATTTAAAATAATTGAATCGAAGTTAAATTTATATAATTACAAATAACAAAATTTAATAATCACTTTAAGTTTAACAGTTTAAAAGAAAGGAATAATAGTTAATTACAAAATAAAGTTTTCATCACTAGGGTGACGGTTTTTGATAAGAGTTCAAGTGGCAGCATATGGGTTAACTTAGCTGCCAGTGACAATTCTGATCCTCCTCCTCCTGAAGAGTTGGTTTTCTGTACACTGCGTTCACTCGTCTCTGGTCAAGGTTCGTAGGGTGAAGCTCGTTTCCCAGGAAAGTCTAGGAGAGTCTTCTAAGCTGGTCATCCGTCTTAAAGCGTAACCGCTCGTCCCTTCTTGTCCCAGAAATGGTCCTTTTAGCTGGTACCACCAATAACTGGTAATAGAAATAGAAACAAAACGCTCTTCTGAGTATGGCGTTTTCCGACACATAGTTATGTGCCCCCCTCTTCTATTCTACCATCCCATGTCAGAATTTACCCTCGATAAGAATTAAATTTAATCCCTCGGGATAAAACTTTCTTTACATCTAAACTGAATAGCTTTAGCTTTACATTACACTTAAATGAAAAGGTTAAACGTACAGATATAATATGTTTTACATTTACATCTCCACTCTTTGAAAAGTGTTTACAATATAAATTCATTTATGTTTTCTTTATATTAACACTTGTTGAAAAGTTTGAAACTTCTATTAATTTTAACACGAATATGTTTTTTCGTTTACATTTACACTGAGTGAAAAGCTTTGAACTGTAAGTATTATTCTTAGAATGTACATCATTTCTTTCATCTTTCCCTCCCTGTTCTATAGGGAACCTGGAACAACTTTATGCTTTTAGTTCTCTTTACGAAACTATCAATAAAGCAATCACCAGCCCATGCTGGGGAGCCGCGCTAGCGTAGTGGTTACCACACCGCTCTGGCGACGGGGTGATCCAGGATCAAACCCGGGTGACGGAATTTGATGATTTTTAGTCAACCGGGAATTGGACTGGATTAACTCGAGAACTGGCGAGGACATTTGAAGGAGTGTCGTCGACCAGGGACTGGCGGCTCCTGAGCCGACCCAGCTGTAATGGGTACCTCCGAAATCGGAGAGTATTTGCCTGAATGGAGAGGGACACCTGTCTCTGTACAAGAAAAAAGGGATACTCACGTAAAATCAATGTCAGGTTAGACATTAATAATAACCTGAGATTTCGCCTCGAGTATTAGCGGGCGTACGAAAAAAAAAAAAAAAAAAGCAGCCCATGCAGTGGTGGTTACATTAAAATGAACATGGTAATATATATATATATATATATATATATATATATATATATATATATATATATATATATATATATATATATATATATATATATATATATATATATATATATGTTAGTTCACACGTTAGTAATAAAATATAGAATGAAAATGCACTATTTAAGCCAATCTCGGCTCACAGACATTTTTACTCAGAGGACTTAAAAAAGGCACTGGCAGCTGCCTTCTTTCACGTGAACTGGCGGTCGTTAATTTTAACTTCAATTCCCTCTGACTCCTTGTCTTTCTTCAGTTTCCTAGTCTCGGTCTTCCTTATTAAAATGTAGAGATTTCCTGTGCTTTGTAAGTCTTATTTGGTTCTCCAATAAAAGGGCCGGTTAACGAAAGGAATTATGTATCTAGTCTTCACTCTGGCGAGGTCTGATGTTGTCTTGGCGAGCGTAAAATTCACAGTGAAATAAAACTGCGAAAATGGTCAGACTATATTCCCTGCCTTCCCACGCCTTCGTTTGTTATGGAGTTAAATTAACGCTCCAATCATATTCAAACATGTCGGGTGTGGTACTTTCAAAATATTTCCGAGTACGAGTATGAGTACCACAAATGTACCGATACTGCTGGAGAGAAGCAAAGATCGTGAAGAGGTCGTCCATTTCATCACAGGGTGTCCTCGATGAGACATATTGAAAAACTTTATCCTGAGCTTTCCATTTTGAATATGATTTTCAATGAATGTAACCAATAAAATTCAGCGAGTTAAGGCTGCAAGGGCAGTATAATTTATTTGCAACACTGATATCTACTGGAGGTTATTGAACTTCATAATCCGGTGACAAATTTTCAGACACATTGTATTTCCCAATGCACGTAAACCCGTCTGGCCTCATGTATTCTTATTTTGATATCGATGTTTGTCTCTTCAGCTTTGTATAGACAAGTAATAATATAATATTATCTTCGCCATTTACTGTTAGGTTCCATATGGAGCATGTAGCTCCCCACACCCCCGCTGACCCCCTTACAATGGTTTCTGTAGCAGTTAGTTTTACCTGATGATTGTGCCATCTTCCTGAATAACTTCATGTTAATTGCTTAACACGACATGCTCATAGGGATCAATAGGCATATTCTTTCTTCGTCTACAGCCGGGTTTCTCAACCGGGGTTCCGCAAGAGGTCGCTAGGGGTTCCGCGTGCGAGAGTGATTGAAAAAGAAAATTACCGTAGTTTTTTTTTTAACTTTGCGCCGGTCGATGTTAGCGCTCGCAGTGGTGGGCAGTGACCGAGCAGAACCGTATGGCAGGGCGCAATAGAACCGTGTTCACTCTTGCACATACCATATTTCGTTAGAATCTTGTAGAGTAGAAATGTGTGATAAGACTTTTAGGCCTGCTTGTATAAGGTAAAAGAAAAATCAAGTAGGACATTAAAAGAAAGGAAAAACTGAAATGTCTTCTACCTATACTACTGACTTGCATTACAGTTGATATTCTTTATGAGGAGGGGAGAACCACACACAAAGAGTAAGCTATTAAGTTGACCAAAATTAACAGATCCACAGAACAAATCATTATCTACTCAAAAGAGCGTCGACAATAATTATTTCAATATTATATTTACAACTTACTGATCACGCTAAGGTACCATGAGCTGTAGATGTAATAATTTTTAAGCAGGGGTTTCCTGAGATCTGAAAATTATTTCAAGGGTTCCTCCATGATAAAAAGATTGAGAAAGGCTGACCTAGAATATAATTTTAAGGGAATTGCACCGACAATAATTATTTCAGAACATTATTAATGATTATGTTACAAAAAGTAAAATAAATAACAACAAACATTGGCGTTATTTCGCCATCGTCATTAGTTGATAAGCAAACGTAAGAGCATTTGGAAAAAAATAAAAACGCCCTCTCGCTTGCGCACGAAGGGAGAAAACTCATTTGTTACCTGGCACATTTCACCTTGCAAGCGCGCTCTTGAGTCGTTCATGATAAATTAACCCATTTGACGTTTGGTTATACACCCAAACACGAGTCAGGGTGACAGACCCCTGGCCTTTGTACTACGTCACATGGATAAGATACTATATAAGATGGGGGATCTCAGCTCAACGGATAAGCAGCTGCTGACTTCTAGTCAAGATTCTAAAAGTCAACTCTGAAGCGATACTTAGCGCTTACTATAATTTAGCGGAAAACAGAATAAGACAAACAATTTTATTTTTGCATTCTACAAATTCGGAGATTCTCTGGAAGAGTACGATTTAGTTCTAGATATTTATCGAATGAGCACAGGGGCTATCCAAACAATTGTTAGAGAGTAGACAAATTTTAACAGGTATTAAAGAAAACCAGTTAAATTTGCAAGAGCACTTTTTAAACTGCGAGGATCCTGAAGAAAGAAGACATTTTCTGCAACCGCAGAGCGGGCGACAAAATGCAGTCGTGGGAAGTTTTATTATCAATGCATTTTTATGCAGCAGGTAAATATTTTGTCATTCATATTTCGTAGCCTTCATAATTAGGCGTCTTTTAAAAACACGTGTTTTGTTTTTATCACCATCAGGCACCATCTCCACATCGAAGGTTGTCTGAAATGGATCTTTCACATCTTCTGTCTCTTGTCTTGATGGTACACTCTGATAGACTCTTACCTGTCCATCTCTTGATGTTATCTTCCCACTTATAGCGCTGTCTTCCTCTTGCACGCTTGCTTTCAACTATGCCTTATATTATGGTCTTCTGTAAGGTGTTATGTTGTTTTTACATGACCAAAATATGTTAGCTGCCTAAGTTTGATCGTCATTAACTCTCCTCTCATTCCTAGATTTTCTCGGACCTCTTTATTTGTTTTCTTTTCTGTACATGAGACGTGCCCCCGTTCTTCTATATATCCACATCTCAAGGGCCTCATCAAAGGCGTCCCTAAAATATTTAGCACACGGGGCGGATCCTATCTTTGGAATTCCTCGCTCTCCCTCAATAAAGAAACACACTTGCAAGAATATAATATTTTTTTTAATACTCGTAGTAAGTAATATCATAATGTTGTCCGATGGCACCCCCTTCCTGGATATCACCCGGGGCGAACCACCCCCTCGCACCCCCTTAGTACGACACTGAGCCTCAATTATTTCTTCTAATTGCTTGTTCATTGTCTATGTTTCTACACCATACAGTAATGGAGAACATATATAGATATAGCATTTGATGATTCTCATTAATTTTTGAGCTAGTTGTTTAGATGTTTGTATGTGTCTCATATTGTTGAATGCAGTTTTGGTTATTCCTATTATCTTCTGTTTTACAGCATGAAAATTTTAAAGTTGTATGAATTTTGTTTGTTTAACAGAGTACTTTTTCTTCTTTCATTTGTTTTTTTTTTAGCTCTCAGAATTAGATTCTTTTTAATAGCAAATGTTCTTTTAACAGCATGTGCATTTTAGGATCTTCTTCTTCAAGTACTATGTCTGGTGGCGTAGGCAATAATGTCTCTCCGCAACTTCATGTCTCCATTACTATTTACTAATTCCGTTGTCGACTTCTTTCCATGCAATTGAGATACAGAATTAAATTTTTTCTTAACAGTGGCAGTTTTTCGTTTTAAGTTCCATTGCAATAACACACACGCTGTTTGTCATTTGCCGTTTTGCGTCTAAAGATGTTTGATAAGTTGTTTCTTATTGGAAATGACTGCATCGCATATATAACGGTGTCTGTTTCTCTGTTTAGGATATATCTATATGTAGAAGGTCAAAATCTAACATTGAGAAAACTCGATTTTTTTTCCTGTCTAGTTTGGAGCGCCGCAGTTCCCCGATCAGCAGCTCCAGAATTTGGGAATACGAAATTACTGAAGGAAGTTGTGGGCATTATCTCTGGGTCTAAGACGACAACGCTGCAACCGCCAGGATTGGCTGATAGGACAGGTAAATGTCATGTTACAACATCTTTCATACTTCTTCTTTATTTTATGCCACTCTCTTAGTTCCCGGGGGAGCATAGTGTTGTCACTTCAACTCTACAGTGGGTTCTATTAAGAGCGGGTTGTTATGCATTCCTTTAGCTCATTCCAATGATATCTCTTTTCATTGGAATGACCTAAAGGAATGCATAACTCTTTTCGGGACCCAAAGATGCAGCAATAGAGAATGCAGTCAGCGACCCATAGCTTGACTGCTTGCGTCAGGGTCAGCGAACCAGAGCTGACCAAGACCCTACTCCACCTCCAAGTGATGGTCCTGGAAACAGGCTGCATCACTGCAGTCTGGCTGAGAGAGTAGGGATCGCAGAGGGAAGGCAAACCCGGCCTCAAAAAATGCCTTGCTGGAGTCTTATGTGTCGGCCGAAAGGCGCAGATATCGCAGCTCCGGTGTAAACAGACACAACGCAACCAACGTCCTTCTCAGGACGAACGAGGAAGAAGAAGAAAAATATCTCTTTTCGATGTTCACAGTTGACAGCAATGTTATGTGTGGTCTTGCCCAATCACCGTGTACTTTGTAGGTTCCAGTCAAACACCTTTCTAGCAAAACTGTTTTATATTCTTATTCATTCTTACACTCTACTTTAGGGATATGGAACCACCACTGTAGTTGGATCTCTCGCATGTCCAAGAATCAATCTCAAAGTACTTACTGTGCTTTCGCGCTGTTTTTTTTTTTCTGTAGCAATCTGTTTGCATGATGATGTTGCCAAAACCCGTGTTAGTGACCACTTACGACATGCGTGAATGAATACTGGTTCTACTCTATTCTTGTCTCACCTGAGACAATCGATCGGAAACCAGTTCTGCTGAATTGTACACTGCTTGTATTCATTCGCTCCTAAAAGGGATAACAGGTAAAGAGAATTTAAGAGAAAATGAACTAAATTTGAATCAACATTCACGAGAATCGTGTTTTTATCTACACAGGATCACGATGCCCGCTGAAAGAAATGACCACCTGTTTCAGTACCGCTTTACCAAAGTTCCAGAATTCTCTATTGCAAATTAACCTGAAAGAAACGAGACAGGCTATCTGCAGGTAAGATCTTTGGAGAATTAACATTGTTCACCCATACACGCCCATTCCTCCAGCCAACTATTCGTTCAGTCACTAACTCTTTCATTTCCATCAGTCAGTCATTCGTTATGTTACCTTCCCAGTCACCACTTTATAATTGTTTTTGCATTCATTATTTCACCAATTTGCCACGTGTAGTTCCCAGAAGTCTCTGTCGAGATAAATAAAAAATAGGACTGCTACATCCTGAGGAATGTCGTACAAGACAAATAATATGAGGTTGTGTATGAGGCTTCCAACCTATAACATAAATTGTTACATAAACCACCGCTGTTGCAGTATGGGATTGCTTGGTGCAGGCCTCCTATAAGGTGACCAGCTGCAATCGGGGCTCCATGCTCCGAAAGGAAGATGATGATGATGATTTAAACAATTTACTCTCAGGAGCACTCAGTAACTTAAATCTTAGATTGAAATATTCGCTCTGTTTATTATTATCACTCACCCACACACTGACTCACTCATTTAATTAATCATCTGCAGTGTTGCCGACGAATACGACACGTGTGTTGTTCCCTACAAGACACGGTGTTCACCTAGAGAAGAGATGACCTTCGACCTCGTCATGACGGGTGCCAGATACCTATGCACACACGATGGCTATAACAGTAAGTGACGTCTGCTGTAGAAGTCTTTTTTGGCAATACCAAACCTGACCGACGCAGTAGTGCAATAGTGGTGGTTAGGACGATGGTCGTTCATTGTTATCGTGTTGTTTTCACTCCCTATGGAGTATAGTGCCATCGCTGTAGCTGGTATTTTTGTAGGAATCTTGCAGCAAAGCATGCGTGTGCTCAAGCAGGGGTGGTTTATGGGGACATTTATTTGACATGATGGGATACCCGTCGTAAGGTGAAGGGTCAGAGTTTCTAAGAGGTATGGTGTCCGCCTCTAATACCGGCTTCGCTGTCAGTACAAGGAATATAATTGATGGGCATTTTTTGAAAAACAGTGGTTACTAATGATGTCATACCTCCTCCGATCTCCTGGATAGTGAGATCGGATGCCTAGCCTTCTCGGATAAGGGCGGAAAAAAAAAAAACAACTAGATCCCGTGTGCAACTTGCGCACGTTAAAAATCCCACGGCTGTTGGAAGTCGTAAAGGGTAGGCCATATGGCCGCTGCCCTGGCAAGATTAAAAAATTAGTAAAACTTATCTCCCATAAAAATATTTATAGAATGTGTGATTCCTGTATACACACACTGGGATTCTCGCCGGTGCTACGGAGTTCGTGCACTGTGCTGAGATCCTCCTTGTGTGATCTAAGGGAGGAAATCGGAGCACTGATGGAGTTGTCCGTGTGCAATGAAGATAGTCCTTAAAACCAAACCAAACCAAAGGTCGAGGAGACCCCCTTCCAAAAAAAAAACAACAACAAAACCGCATACATCGAGAAGAAAACTGGAGACAGACATGTAAGGGAACAAGAAGACACGGAAAAACCTCGAACAAATGGCACAGTACACGAATGTTTGGCGCATGTTTTGTTTAGTACCTGTGCTGCACGTGGTGCTGACAGATATTGATTGACTGACTGATTGAATGTCCATATTTTCCTTAATAAACATTGGACCACTAGTGCTATCGATTAAAATGCATGAAGCCTGCACAAAGGTACTCCATGTACATTTGCAGTGGTAGCTATTGAAACAATGTATTGTACATGATAAAGTTGCTAGCCTCATGAGCAAACAAAGCTTTAATCTATTCGTCTTTGACAATGTGTCTAGAGAGACTTAGGATCACTGATCCTATTGTTTGTTTGTCTTTTTGTCCCGCCCAGAGACCTTTGTAAACCACACAAAGAATCCTCGGGGTGTGAATGTGTGAGCCTGCATTTATGTAAATACAGGGTGTCAAAGAATTATTCATCGAATTATAAAGTTCAATAACTTTGAGCAGAAACAAGTATTACGGATAAATGATACTGAATTTCCAGCCTGAACCGATGGAATTTCACTGGTCAGATTAATTTAAATTCACATTCAAAATGAAGAGCTCAAGATACAGTTTTTCATTATGTATATACGTGTACACCTTTTGTAACACGTACAATGTCCAGCCGATACTCCAGTTCCGCCACATGTTTTGTAGAGCAATGAGTGTGACCAATAAAATTCCTTGGGTTAAGGCTACAAATGCGGCATCATTTGTCTGTAACACTCGTTATTTGCTCTAGGTTATTGAACTTCATAATCGGGTGATTAATTCTCCGACAATCTATATAATTTACTTACTCATTTCATAACGAACTATATAATTTACAGGTTATCTTGCGCTGGTGCCATGTTTGTCAAACTTCCAAGTGATCGACAAACTAATTTTGTGCACGCAGAGGCTGTTCAATTCCGGAAGTGAAGTGAATGTTTGCACGTGAGTTTGCTTGTACTATTTTCGATATCACCTCCATAGCTACCATCTTTTGTTACAACATTGCTCTATCAACGTTCCATGCTCATGGTCATACGATCATAACGTTATATGTACATCATTGCAATATCACTTCCATTATCGGTATTATCATTTCATCATTCATTCCAACATCATTAGGTTCCTGTGGAGAATAGACTTCATCATCTTCATCGCCATCATCATCAGTTTCCGTAGCGCCCCTTAGGGACCTTAGAACCACTACTAACAGCTGATCCCCTTGCAGGAATACAGCACCAAACATTGACATGCTCTTACTGCTATGGTTTCATTGACAATTTGATTTACATGATAAGGTTGCTAAGCACCACGCACAGCCTCATATTAGTCACCTCGTACAGCATGTCTTGTGTATACTTTGATACATGTTTCTTACAATTGCAGCTGTGGTGGTGCTTCCATTCTCTATAAGGATGGAAAAGACAAAAATAAAGAAGAAATTATGAATGTATTTATACAGACGTTAGCAGATGTACCAACGCAGCTGTATTTTGGTTGGAAAATTAGAAATTTTTCACGTCATCATTTATCATGTTTCATTGTGTTTTCAGACTGTTTGACAACTATACTTCCTGTGCTGTCGAAGCCACAAAGACCACATGTAACGCAGACGTTGTCGGCAAAATAAGAGAATCTGTAACCTTTCTTCTGTCACCAATGAAGGAAGCATTTTGTTCAGCAAGCGCACAAGAAACAGGCGACCAAGCCGGGTATCGGCGCATACCTGAAAAGACAACACTTTCCAGATTAAGACGAGAGGCTTTTGAAGACTTTGGCAGTTTTATGGGTCCCAATTCCTGGGAAGAGCTTGGTGGTGGGCAATATTTTACACCGCAAGAACTATCTTGGGGAGAATTCCCAACGATGTCACCAGAACTAACAGTACCAGAATTCTCCTGGGGAGGAATCGCACCGCAACCAGATTTTACAGTGCCAGAATTCTCTTGGGAATTCCCTACAGTAGCACCATACTTCAGCGGACAAGAAATTTCTTCAGAAGAAATTCCAACAATGTCATGGGGTTTCCCAACACAAGAACCATCTTCAGAGGAAGTCTCAACAACTTCACCAGATGTCACAACACCAGAACCATCTTCAGAAGAAGTCTCAACAACTTTACCAGACATCACAACACCAGAACCATCTTCAGAGGAAGTCTCAACAGCAGCAACACCCGATGTCACAACACAGGATGCTTCTTCAGAGGAAGTCTCAACAACTTCACCAGTAGTGTCAACACCGGAACCATCTTCCGAAGAAGTCTCAACAACCTCACCAGATGTGACAACACCAGAACCATCTTCAGAGGAAGCCTCAACCGCAGCAACACAAGATGTCACAACGCAAGATGCTTCATCAGAGGAAGTCTCAACAACTTCACCAGATGTCACAACTCCAGAGCCATCTTCAGAGGAAGTCTCAACAACTTCACAAGATGTCACAACACCAGAGCCATCTTCAGAGGAAGCCTCAACAGCAGCAACACAAGATGTCACAACGCAAGAGGATTCATCAGAGGAAGTCTCAACAACTTCACCAGATGTCACAACACCAGAGCCATCTTCAGAGGAAGCCTCAACAGCAGCAACACAAGATGTCACAACGCAAGATGCTTCATCAGAGGAAGTCTCAACAACCTCACCAGATGTAACGACACAAGAATCTTCTTCTGAGGAGGTCTCAACCACTTCATCGGATGTCACAACGCCAGAGCCATCTTCCGAGGAAGCTTCAACAACAGCACCCGATGTCACAACATCAGAACCATTTTCCGAGGAAGCCTCAACGGCTTCGCCAGATCTCACAACACCTGAAATCTCTTCTGAGGAAGTCTCTACATTGGCCATCGTTCCTGCTACAGCAGGACAAGTAACGGAGCTAGGTCCTGTCACCGAAACGACCCTGGAGATCCCTTCTACATCGATCATCATTACCACTCCGGACACTACAGCGCCCACCACTTTAACAGCCTCTATAGAAGCCACAACAATCATTCCACTTTACGCAACAGAGTTAGAAAATGTCCCACCCACAGCACAAGTTATCCCTGCTGCTACAGACTCCAATGCTTCTCAAGACGTAAAGATTCCCGTTGTCACTGCATCAACTACTGCACCCGATACTACAGGACCTGTACTTGTTGAAGCCTCAACTCCGGAGACTCCATCTACAGCCACCACACTTACTATCTCAGAGATAACAACAGCATCACCAACAACTACATTTGGTTACCACGTACCACCCTTCCAGTGTTATGAGTGTCACAGCGGTGCTCTAGGATACTGGCAGAACTCTTTCTGTCCATCTGATGGAAACATTAATGGCTGGGCTTCCTTGCCTACCGTCTGCTATGGGCCGTGTGTATCTGTAGTCACGAAATATCCCAAAGGAGGTGAGCTAACTATTTATTTGTGGTTGTAGTCTTTTCTCCTAACTCCCTCTGCAGCGTGAACAATTATTTTTAAATATGCTTTCTTTTCCAATTTTTGTGTGCGTTAAGCGTAGTGGGGAGAAATATCACTACTTTTTACTTACCAATGTAAGCATACATTCATTCATTTTTCCATGTCCTTCACTATGGAGCATGGAGCCACCAAAGCAGCTGTCTTCCTTGCAGGAGGCCTGCACAAAACATTCACATGTTCTTGGAGCTGTAGTTTCTGTAGCCATTTGTTTTACACGATGAGGTTGTCAGCCCCAAGCACAACCTCATGTTAGTCGCCTTGTACGACATGCATGAGGGTGCAGTAGTTCTTTTTTTTCTTTGTTTTATAAGAGCCCCCCCCCCCCCCCGGAACTACGCGGGGCTATGCTTATATTGCCTATTTGCAAAGTCTGTCGCAGTTGGCTCCAAGTCAGGGGACCGACTCCCTGTCTTCCGCGTAGAAGGTAATGGTGATTTACTAACAAAAACAATAATAACTGATATGAAGTCAGTTTGTAGCATTCAAGTGCTAACCTGACTTCATACTAATTTTTGTTCCGTTTTCGCGTTATCTCCCAGTTTTAAAGCTGCACTTCGTTAATTACACATACTGTAAATGTCCAACATATTCTATCTCAATTTCATATCGTTCATTAATTCTCTCTTTTCATTTCTAGCTTTTATCATCACCATAATCATTATCATCACCATCATAATCATCATCACCCTATAGCTTGTAGCATAGGCCTTCAACTAATTTACACGATATCTTCATGTCACGTGCCATCACCTCAAGGTCTTTCCATGTCTTCCTTGTTCTTGTCATGCCTGTCTCCAGTTGTCTTCTCCATACGTTCTTTCTTGTCTGGTTTTTGTCATCTCTTGTTCCACTGGTTCTTGTCTGGTTTTTGTCATCTCTTGTTCCACTGGTGCTTGTCTGGTTTTTGTCATCTCTTGTTCCACTGGTGCTTGTCTGGTTCTTGTCATCTCTTGTTCCACTGGTGCTTGTCTGGTTCTTGTCATCTCTTGTTCCACTGGTGCTTGTCTGGTTTTTGTCATCTCTTGTTCCACTGGTGCTTGTCTGGTTCTTGTCATCTCTTGTTCCACTGGTGCTTGTCTGTTTTTGCTTTGTTCCACTGGTTCTTGTTCTTGTCATCTCTTGTTCCACTGGTGCTTGTCTGGTTCTTGTCAAGTCTTGTTCCACTGGGGCTTGTCGGGTTGTCATCTTTGTCCACTGGTTGTCTGGTGTCATCTCTTGTTCCACTGGTGCTTGTCTGGTTCTTGTCATCTCTTGTTCCACTGGTGCTTGTCTGGTTCTTGTCATCTCTTGTTCCACTGGTGCTTGTCTGGTTCTTGTCATCTCTTGTTCCACTGGTGCTTGTCTGGTTCTTGTCATCTCTTGTTCCACTGGTGCTTGTCTGGTTCTTGTCATCTCTTGTTCCACTGGTGCTTGTCTGGTTCTTGTCATCTCTTGTTCCACTGGTGCTTGTCTGGTTCTTGTCATCTCTTGTTCCACTGGTGCTTCTTGTTCCACTGGCACTTGTCTGGTTCTTGTCATCTCTTGTTCCACTGGTGCTTGTCTGGTTCTTGTCATCTCTTGTTCCACTGGTGCTTGTCTGGTTCTTGTCATCTCTTGTTCCACTGGTGCTTGTCTGGTTCTTGTCATCTCTTGTTCCACTGGTGCTTGTCTGGTTCTTGTCATCTCTTGTTCCACTGGTGCTTGTCTGGTTCTTGTCATCTCTTGTTCCACTGGTGCTTGTCTGGTTCTTGTCATCTCTTGTTCCACTGGTGCTTGTCTGGTTCTTGTCATCTCTTGTTCCACTGGTGCTTGTCTGGTTCTTGTCATCTCTTGTTCCACTGGTGCTTGTCTGGTTCTTGTCATCTCTTGTTCCACTGGTGCTTGTCTGGTTCTTGTCATCTCTTGTTCCACTGGTGCTTGTCTGGTTCTTGTCATCTCTTGTTCCACTGGTGCTCTCTTGTTCCACTGGTGCTTGTCTGGTTCTTGTCATCTCATGTTCCACTGGTGCTTGTCTGGTTCTTGTCATCTCTTGTTCCACTGGTGCTTGTCTGGTTCTTGTCATCTCTTGTTCCACTGGTGCTTGTCTGGTTCTTGTCATCTCTTGTTCCACTGGTGCTTGTCTGGTTCTTGTCATCTCTTGTTCCACTGGTGCTTGTCTGGTTCTTGTCATCTCTTGTTCCACTGGTGCTTGTCATCTCTTGTTCCACTGGTGCTTGTCTGGTTCTTGTCATCTCTTGTTCCACTGGTGCTTGTCTGGTTCTTGTCATCTCTTGTTCCACTGGTGCTTGTCTGGTTCTTGTCATCTCTTGTTCCACTGGTGCTTGTCTGGTTCTTGTCATCTCTTGTTCCACTGGTGCTTGTCTGGTTCTTGTCATCTCTTGTTCCACTGGTGCTTGTCTGGTTCTTGTCATCTCTTGTTCCACTGGTGCTTGTCTGGTTCTTGTCATCTCTTGTTCCACTGGTGCTTGTCTGGTTCTTGTCATCTCTTGTTCCACTGGTGCTTGTCTGGTTCTTGTCATCTCTTGTTCCACTGGTGCTTGTCTGGTTCTTGTCATCTCTTGTTCCACTGGTGCTTGTCTGGTTCTTGTCATCTCTTGTTCCACTGGTGCTTGTCTGGTTCTTGTCATCTCTTGTTCCACTGGTGCTTGTCTGGTTCTTGTCATCTCTTGTTCCACTGGTGCTTGTCTGGTTCTTGTCATCTCTTGTTCCACTGGTGCTTGTCTGGTTCTTGTCATCTCTTGTTCCACTGGTGCTTGTCTGGTTCTTGTCATCTCTTGTCTGGTTCTTGTCATCTCTTGTTCCACTGGTGCTTGTCTGGTTCTTGTCATCTCTTGTTCCACTGGTGCTTGTCTGGTTCTTGTCATCTCTTGTTCCACTGGTGCTTGTCTGGTTCTTGTCATCTCTTGTTCCACTGGTGCTTGTCTGGTTCTTGTCATCTCTTGTTCCACTGGTGCTTGTCATATCTTGTTCCACTGGTGCTTGTCATCTCTTGTTCCACTGGTGCTTGTCTGGTTCTTGTCATCTCTTGTTCCACTGGTGCTTGTCTGGTTCTTGTCATCTCTTGTTCCACTGGTGCTTGTCTGGTTCTTGTCATCTCTTGTTCCACTGGTGCTTGTCTGGTTCTTGTCATCTCTTGTTCCACTGGTGCTTGTCTGGTTCTTCGTCATCTCTTGTTCCACTGGTGCTTGTCTGGTTCTTGTCATCTCTTGTTCCACTGGTGCTTGTCTGGTTCTTGTCATCTCTTGTTCCACTGGTGCTTGTCTGGTTCTTGTCATTCTTGTCATCTCTTGTTCCACTGGTGCTTGTCTGGTTCTTGTCATCTCTTGTTCCACTGGTGCTTGTCTGGTTCTTGTCATCTCTTGTTCCACTGGTGCTTGTCTGGTTCTTGTCATCTCTTGTTCCACTGGTGCTTGTCTGGTTCTTGTCATCTCTTGTTCCACTGGTGCTTGTCTGGTTCTTGTCATCTCTTGTTCCACTGGTGCTTGTCTGGTTCTTGTCATCTCTTGTTCCACTGGTGCTTGTCTGGTTCTGTCATCTCTTGTTCTGGTGTTGTCATCTCTTGTTCCACTGGTGCTTGTCTGGTTCTTGTCATCTCTTGTTCCACTGGTGCTTGTCTGGTTCTTGTCATCTCTTGTTCCACTGGTGCTTGTCTGGTTCTTGTCATCTCTTGTTCCACTGGTGCTTGTCTGGTTCTTGTCATCTCTTGTTCCACTGGTGCTTGTCTGGTTCTTGTTCCACTGGTGCTTGTCTGGTTCTTGTCATCTCTTGTTCCACTGGTGCTTGTCTGGTTCTTGTCATCTCTTGTTCCACTGGTGCTTGTCTGGTTCTTGTCATCTCTTGTTCCACTGGTGCTTGTCTGGTTCTTGTCATCTCTTGTTCCACTGGTGCTTGTCTGGTTCTTGTCATCTCTTGTTCCACTGGTGCTTGTCTGGTTCTTGTCATCTCTTGTTCCACTGGTGCTTGTCTGGTTCTTGTCATCTCTTGTTCCACTGGTGCTTGTCTGGTTCTTGTCATCTCTTGTTCCACTGGTGCTTGTCTGGTTCTTGTCATCTCTTGTTCCACTGGTGCTTGTCTGGTTCTTGTCATCTCTTGTTCCACTGGTGCTTGTCTGGTTCTTGTCATCTCTTGTTCCACTGGTGCTTGTCTGGTTCTTGTCATCTCTTGTTCCAGTGTTGCTTGTCTGGTTCTTGTCATCTCTTGTTCCACTGGTACTTGTCTGGTTCTTGTCTGGTTCTTGTCATCTCTTGTTCCACTGGTGCTTGTCTGGTTCTTGTCATCTCTTGTTCCACTGGTGCTTGTCTGGTTCTTGTCATCTCTTGTCCACTGGTGCTTGTCTGGTTCTTGTCATCTCTTGTTCCACTGGTGCTTGTCTGGTTCTTGTCATCTCTTGTTCCACTGGTGCTTGTCTGGTTCTTGTCATCTCTTGTTCCACTGGTGCTTGTCTGGTTCTTGTCATCAGTTCTACATTGGTGACCTTGTCTTACTATTTCATTCCTTCTATTCTACGCAAGCACCAATTTATGAACGTATGTAGCTTCTTAGTTGTTGTTTTATTTCTTCTCCTTATTGAGGGCCATAGACACAACAAAGAACTCTTTTGCTTCTGTTCCGGGGATCTTTGTAACAACAAAAACATGGTGACAGAACAGTAATCTTACATCTTTGAAGGACTTATAGTACAACAATAAATGGAACCAGCATCACGTTTTTTCTCCGAAGTGTAGCATATATGTATACAGCCACGTCTTTTTCATCACCAGCTTTCATTATGTTATATTACTTTTAAAATGATCAATGCCTTTAAATTAATACTTCAAGAGCAGACGAGAATGAATGAATGAATGAAGTACAAAGGATGAGAGAAAGGAACGGTAGAATGTTAGATAGCGCTGCAATTGTTTAAAAATTTAAGTTCGTTCTTTCGTTCGTTTATTCATTCACCTTTTAGCTCTCTCAATAAATACCTCTTTAACCGAATCTCTTCTAGCTTGCATATCCTGTACTACGTATACTACTGATTATCGGTGAAGGTCACTGGTGTCGTCAAAGTTCGTTTCATAGTCATAAAGGAGAAATGACATTTTGACATTAGAAATGAAAGTGTGTATCCTTATACGGGATGTGCATTTTTTTCCTTTAAAAAAAAATCGCACTCTTTTCCTAAAATAACAAAAGCATGTCTTGACTTTTGTATTCTAAGTTTTTGTATTTTCTTTAGGGTCTCCATTTTTGCTCATGTTGTAGTTAAGACATTCGTATGAGATCACATCGTGTTGTTATATTTCACCAACTTTCGTAATTTGGATATAACCATTATCCACTTTTATTTTTTTTTCATATCTTTATTTTTTGTCCATTTTTAAAACCAGATTCTAATATCTATTACATTTTTATAAAATGATGGGTAGCTGGCCTATCTTTGACTCTGCTTACTTTTTTTTTAAAACGAAAAGCCTGTCAGTTAGACAATTTGCGCTGTGAGTGCTTGCTTTTTCTAGCTCATAGTTTTTTTGTTCATTTTTGACGGAAAGGGATATAACAAATCTATCATAAAACGTGCTATTTCTGATGATTATATCCCTTGGTCAGTTGTCCAAGAATGACATTTGGTTTCATCTATAAATTTTAAGATAGCCATAAATACAAAGTGTCATTTTTCGCACAATGTCATTCTCTAGAGATAGAACAAATAAGCACTCGGGTCGGGAAGTGCAGCCATTTTTTGCTTCCCCTGGACTGGTCCAGGTCCCGCACTCAATACGGGTGAACATACGCTCAGAGCAACAGTATAATTCAACATGTAACATACTGTGTATTATGTTTTATGTTATTTATGTAGAATGCAGAAACTGTTGATCAGCTTCTAGTCCGTAATAATTTCGTGGTTATAAACGTGAAATGTATCCTGCACACGCATGCATGTGTGAATTATCCTTCTGAAGGCTGTCGCTCGTTTATATCAGCCTTCAGTTTCGAGTAAGGATGTTTGCTTTATTAACTGCTAGACGAAAAGTATGTTGTTTTACCATAACATTTTCAAAAATCATCATCATCATACGCTTCTTATAGAACATGAAGGTCCCATTACATCTGATTCATTTGTGTTAAAGCATGCACCAAAGAATCCATGTACTCTTGAAGTGGTGATTTTTGTAGCAATTACTTGTACATGATAAGGTTGCCAGTCCCATGTACATTGTGCCTATTTCTGTCACCGAGAAGATGAAACATTACACTGTCAATATGAATGTCATGATTGTTCTTTTCGCTGCGTACGAAGCATGTAGACACCACTATGTACGGAGCTTAAATCTTTCATGTTCTCTTGTAGGCGCAGATCCTGTAGCAATTTATTATACATGATGAAGTTGTCAGCTTCATGCACAACCTCATATAAGTCGCCACTTATGACATGCCTGCAGGGTCAGTAGCCTTATTATTTTGTTGTATCCTCAGATACTCCTGAGAACTTGACGGCGTATTTAGGTCAAGTACTAAATAAATTACTTGAAGGCTATGTGCTGTGATTTTTAAAAAATGTACCAATAAACCTGCTGAAACATAGCAATTTGTAACTTTCATCTTCCCATTGTTCAAGAAAAAGATATATTAATGTTGTTTGTAAAATGAATATTTTTCCGCTGAATTAAACACAAATCAGTTAATAGTTTTAGATAAACTATTACAGTAGTTGTACATATAAATTTCACAATGTAATTATGTTCGACAAAGGAGTTTTCTGTGATGCCACATATTTTTCTACGTTGTTCTGTGGTAAAATCTACATACAAAAATACCTACCGTTTTACTGTTACTATTCATGTATTTGTAAGATAGATTATTTCCTGTGCCATATCTTATTTTGCAAAGATGTTGTGTTTTTTATTTGTTTTATGAAACGTTTCTGGATAATAAACATATACTGACATATTTGTCTTAGGCTTGTTAATTACCTGCTCGTAATTAATATCAACCCAGAACCAGTGGCTTAACTAGAATGTAAAAGGCCCTAGACACAAATTAAGCGGAGAATCTCTAATAATGTGGGCGCATAACTATAATCAATTTAAGGTAAATCTGTATAAGAAGACATTTGAAAAAGTGTTTTCGACCGGGACTTGGACTGGAATAATTCGAGCCCTAGTGAAGACATCTGAAGTAGTGTCTTCGACCGGGTACTGAAATAACCTAAGCGGCTTCCGAGCACAAACCCTCTGTGGATGGGAAGGAGCGGAGATGACGCGAACATCTGGCTCCTGACCAGGTGGGAAGGGAAATCCACAGGCACCCCAGCTTCACAATGCCATGGTTACGTGTCATTGGGCGTAAGGGATGAAGCCCAACTGCCGCTGGATAGGGAAAAAAAACATTACACAGAAATCGTGAAAATAGCTGACTTTGAACACAAGGATTGTACAGGAAGCCGCGGTAGCATAGTGGTTAGTGCCCTGGCTTCCTAGCTCAGTGGTCTATGGTTCGATCCCCAGAAGAGGTGGGATTTTTTTAGGCCGCAAACGGCTCCTGGGTCGACCCAGCCCCAACTGGGTACCAGAGCAACTTCTGGGAAGGTTAAGGCGGCCGGCGTGATGCTGACCACATCACCCCTAGTGTGCCGATGGTCAAGAAAATATGGGCCTAACACCATATTCCCAATATGCCTCAATGGGCGTGTAACGGGATCCTTTACCTTTACCCCTCTACAAATGCCCTATAAAATAAAAAAGTGACCTAAAAAACACAACTTTCTTATTTAGTTTCCGAGCTAAACTAAAATTATTTTGTATTATTAAAACAAGAAAGTGAATGGCATAAAACAAAACAAAAAGAAAGAATCTAAAATATAATTTAAATTTTGTTGCTGTTACTGTGCCAAACTGAAATTCTTCATGTTACGAACCCCCAAAATATGACCAATAAAACAAAACAAGGAAAACATATACAAAATACAAATTCATTTACAGTTTTTGTGCCAAACTGAACGTCTATTTTATTAACCAAAAACATGAAGTCTAAGACACACATACACAAAGATACTTTAAAAATACAATTTAAACTTTAAGTTTCTGTGCCAAACTGAACATTTTAGTTTTATTAACAAAATAATAATTTATTTAAAATAAAAATAAAAACACAAGACATAAAATTCCAACTTAATATTTTTACAGTTTCTATGGAAGTTCAGAATTACAATACACAATGAAAATCTTGTGCAGATTTTCAAAAGAGAACGACTTTCTATTTTCTGCCAACAAAGTTTTAAAAACTGAAAAGATTCTTTCCACTACTACTGACACCACAGAAGCATACTTGAAATAAACTACGTCTAATGGTTCCAAGTCCGCTGAAAATTCATCAAGAGAAAAGTTTCCCCGATAGCACATCTGAAATTATTTTCATGTCCGACATTTTTGTTTTAAAATTTGCTCAATTTTCTTGTGCACAGCTGTTCACTGTCTAAGCTATTCATCATTTTCTTCATCAAACCAATCTGATCCACTAACAGATCTGCCTGCATCTCCATTCACACTGTCTAAGCTATTCATCATTTTCTTCATCAAACCTATCTGATCCACTAATAGATCTGCCTACTTCTCCATTCACACTGTCTAAATAATTCATAATTTTCTTTATCAAACCTATCTGATCCACTAATAGATCTGCCTACTTCTCCATTCACACTGTCTAAATAATTCATCATTTTCTTCATCAAACCTATCTGATCCACTAATAGATCTGTTTACTTCTCCATTCACACTGTCTAAGCTATTCATCATTTTCTTCATCAAACCTATCTGATCCACTAATAGATCTGCTTACTTCTCCATTCACACTGTCTAAATAATTCATCATTTTCTTCATCAAACCTATCTGATCCACTAATAGATCTGCTTACTTCTCCATTCACACTGTCTAAGCTATTCATCATTTTCTTCATCACACCTATCTGATCCACTAATAGATCTGTCTACTTCTCCAATGAAGTAATGGCACTAGGCAGAAATCCAAAATTTGACTTTATTTAGGAAAATTTACCAGCAGCATATGTTTTCAGGGGTTCAGGTAAAATTATTAAACAGCTTGAGGAGAACAGTGAAATAGACATTTTTTTAAAAAAATAAGTAAATAAGAGCATGTTGACACTATAAAAGCCTATTTTTATTGAAAATTCCAATATATGCAAAATAATGACTCAAAAAATGCTTTAATATGACTGAAAAATCTCAAAAAATGCTATAACGTGCCAAAAATGGCAAAAATGCAAAAGAATGCGGTCACAAAGGCTCTTAAATCAGCTTAGTTTTTATTTTTTTTTAATTTACGTTCAACTGAGCAACGTTTCGGCCATGTCTAAACAAAAAGATGCGAAATCATTAAAATCCTAGCCCTCTTAATTACCCTTCCGCTGCTAAAGGAGCATGGGCCTTCAGAACACGTATACCTAGTTCTACCGTCTCGTGCTATCATCTCAAGGTCTTTCCATATGTTCCTCATCCCTTTCATGTCCGTTTCCAGTTTTTTTTATCCGTGTGTTTTTCTGTCTCACTCTATCTATCTTACCTAGGGGATTCTAGAATAAAGACTGCCTTGTAATACTAGTATCAGCAGATTTCCTTAGTGTGTGTCCTTTACGTCAACAGCGTTTTCTTCTCATATCTTGTGACCCTGTCACTTGTCTAACGGTATGTCTTATCTGCTCGTTTGCTATACAACCCGTGTGTGATATTTTGAGAAGCCATGTGAAGCATCTCATTTGTCATTAATCTATTCTGTTGAACTAAATATACAGTATTATCAAAGTAAAAGTTTAACACGCATATGTGCACGTGAGAATTAAAGAGAGATAATTTTCTATTTTCATATTAATTTAAGTTCTCCTTGTGACGATACGGTTGTGCGATCTCACGTCCACTCCGTCAGTATCATTTTTTCTTCTTCATTTTTCTCTTTCTCCCATTCAGTTCGCTTATTATTTGGCGATTGTTTGCCCTTTCATTCATTATTTTGCTCTATGCTAAATCTAGTAGGGTGAAGTCTCTAATACTCTACTCCATACGGACGTATCTGCTTTACACGCAGAATTGTTTACGTTCCGCAAGGTACAAGCGATAATACCAGGTAATTATCCGGGCCATACGCTTATCTATTCTCTCAGTCTGACCACCCATTGAAACGCGACGGTCCAACATTTGACCCCAGTGAAAAGCTGATGACCGTGTTGACACAAGCTTGTATTGTGCGTACGATGAAAGAAGACAACATTGTCTGGCCAGACATCTGTCTGGCGGAGGCACGCAGATAAAGGCGATAATTAGATAATCTGTCGGGGTAGACATCTTGGCGGAAGACATTACGCCAAGAAAACATGGTCACAAGATTGTGAAGAGGCATATCGATGTCATCGGAAGTATTATGCAGTATTATATAGAGGTCACGCGTGGAATTTTAAATTTAATTTTAAACACGTGGGGGATATTTTGAATTAAAACTTCCCCACCCAAACAGTGCTAGAGAGATTTGATTGGTTTGAAGTGAGATTCCGGAATTTACAATGAATTCTATTTAAACTTTGGCGGAAACACAATCTGTGATGTGAACTCAGAGGCACAGAACAGACAGCTTCGCAACTTCAACCGAGCAACTCCCAAGAAGCCAGAATGATAAGGATCGGACCTAGAATTCCTATATCAAAAGTGACAGATCGACAGTATTTGGGCAACTCTGAAACCTTAAGAGTAAACCCGCATATTTAAATACACAGACTGTATTACTGCAGGGACCAGGACTTTATAAATACAAGACTGGAAACCTAGGAATTGGATCATCAGTCATAAGAGAAATAATATCCAGACCAAGTGTAAAGCAGAACACCCGCCGAAGAGGAATTACTAGTTTACCAGGCCAAGTGTATCACAGAACACCGTCATAAGAGGAATTTCTCAGACGAAACTGATTCAAGAGCATATGCACCGAAATTGCTCGTGCCCATCTGAAACCTGTGCAGGGAGATTGTGTACTCCAAAAATTTGGGGTAAGTTGTGAACATTTCTTTTACAAATGGGAATTTAACATGTTTTCTTGCTAAGTGGATATATATATATATATATATATATATATATATATATATATATATATATATATATATATATATATATATATATATATATATATATATATATATATATATATATATATATATATATATATATATATATATATGAGGCTGGCAACCTCAACATATGGAAATAGTATATTTATGAACCACTACAGCAAACGCTGGTGATTTCTTTTGGCTAGTCGTGCGGAAAAACCCGATAGCAGAGGTGACCCCAGACTCCGACTGGAGCAGCGATGAGTGATGACTACATCATATGTGCCTCAAGTGCAGCATATCATTTTGTGAGATTTGTGTAACTTGTTAATGTCAATTCAGGCACAAATCATTGCTCGCGCTGTCCATACACATTGTCTCAGTTAATACCCAGAGGAATATTGGTGAATTGTATTCATCTTTCCTGAGTTGCACTGTGTAAATTCAGGAATTTAACTCTTCTGAGAGATTAACATTGGTGGGTGGACAACGAGAGGATGCGCCTGTTAAACGTCCAACTCAGTGTACTTAGCAAAGGCATTTGTGTCCTTCTATTTTTTCTAAAAGTACGTGGTTACAAGCTATCAGACTGTATGAAGTACCGAAGTTACTACGCCACTCGTGTGAGAGAAGTACATTCATCACCAGAACAACGTGACGAAAACCTAGGCGGAGGACTCACTCATACAAGCTAAGTGCTAACTAAAAGGCACAAGCAAAAAGGACATTTCATTTACACTTTAAGTATAAGCACCCGTGTGCTACCGGGGTGCGAAAGGGGAGCAAATAATAGTAACACTGTTCCCTGCCATGCATGTCGTAGAAAGCGACTAAGGAGGGTTGGGCATGGTGCTGGTTACCCTATCCTGTAAAAAATGAAACCACAAAAAACTTCAACATGGACAAGTCAATTAAGGAAAATAAAACACAGTCATCCAAGAAGGGGAAGGTCCTCTCGCAGGTAGGCGTATGATGCAACACAGAGAAAGCCGAAAGGAGTCTGTGTTACTGATTAACCTGCTTTTTTCTAGGAGAACTTCCAGATTTGGCACCTGGAATGTTCGGACATTAAACGAACAAGGGAAAGTGGCACAAGTAGCAGCAGAAATGAGGGAATATAAAATCGAGGTTCTGGGAATGTGCGAAACAAAGTGGAAGGGGTGGACAAGAAGAAACTCATCATAGGTGAATTGGTGCTGTCCTCAGGACATGAAGACGAAAGTTTACACCACAGTGAAGGGGTAGCTCTTATGTTATCTAAAGAAGCACAGAAAGCGCTCATTGAATGGGAAGCTGTTAGACCCACAATAATAATAGCT
Organism: Oreohelix idahoensis; assembly: GCA_024509875.1. Taxonomy (NCBI): domain Eukaryota; kingdom Metazoa; phylum Mollusca; class Gastropoda; order Stylommatophora; family Oreohelicidae; genus Oreohelix; species Oreohelix idahoensis. The sequence goes on along the minus strand of JAMPIV010023166.1, from coordinate 34,625 downwards.
ACTTTCAAAACAGCTAAAAAGAAAATAAATGTAAATGTCATCCAATGTTATGCACCAACTAATGACAAAGAAGAGTCTGTGAAAGACGCATTTTATACTAGACTACAGGAAATTATGGAAAAAGTAAAAAAGAAGAGACATCACAATTTTGATGGGTAACATGAATGCAAAGATAGGTACAGTCAACACCGGATTTGAAAAAGTCATGGGAAAACATGGGCTAGGAATAATGAATGAAAATGGGGAACTATTCTCAGACTTCTGTGCTTCAAATCAACCAAACCAAAACTGTATGGCATGAGACGTGTGAAGAAATAATGGGGAAAAGGGAACGACAACAAAAAGCATGGATAACAACAGAAACCATCAATAAGATAAAAGACAGAAAAAGCAAGAAAGCAGATTTAAACACAAGCAAAACCAGAAGTTCCAAAGCCAAGGCTCAAGAAGTGTACACAGAAGCAAACAAAGAAGTAAAAAGAAGTATCAAAAGAGACAAGAGGAAGTATATTGAGGAGTTGGCAAGAGAGGCAGAAGATGCTGCAGCCAAAGAAAATATGAGAGAACTGTATAGCAGCACAAAGAAGCTAACAGGGAAATACAAGCAGACAAGTTGCCTCATAAAAGACAAGAATGGGAAACTGCTCAGCAATATACAAGAGCAAATGAAGAGGTGGACAGAATATTTTGAGGACCTTCTCAATAGACCAGCTCCACAAAACCCCCCGGACATTACCAATGTGGGTGTTGGGCGGGGAGGGGGGAGGGGGGAGAAGACCAAATACCGTTGGAACAAATGGTAAAGACAAGATACTGGCGTTGAGAGGACAGGCATTACGGAAACCTCGTGATGGCATTAATGGCAGACCATGTTCTGGAATCAACAGGGTAAAAGGAACGTAGAGAGATCTAAGACCTAGAGAATTGCACAATATAGTAAAACAGTACGTTATTTCTTTATGTTCTTTTTCATTTCGTTTATTTTTGTTGGTTTTTATTAATCTTTATTGTTTGTTTGTTCCTTTGGAAGGGTAGGACACACACACACACACACACACACACACACACACACACACACACACACACACACACACACACACACACACACGCACGCACGCACGCACGCACACACACACACTTTTGGTTTTGATTTACTCCGTTTGGTCTGAGTGGGGGGCGGGGGGGGGGGGGGGAATTTACTATATTGTCTTGAATTTATTACACTATATATCATAGTTATAACCCATCGAGGGTTGAACGGGATACTTTGTTTAAAAAAAAAATAGAGAAATCTAAGACACACACAGAAAGAATTGGAGCATAAGACAGACTTCAAAAAAGGATAAAGCAGACGTGGAAGTAATTTGAGCTGACTGCACGGGGCAGTAGAGCCTGGCAAACGCTCCAATAGGAGCTAAAGGTTAATGACATGAATGAATGAATTAATACGACAGAAAAAACAGTTTAACGGTAGGGAACAACAGAGCGCGAATTGAAGAATGAATAACGAATTAACGAATGAATTTTACTATGAACTTCACGTTGAAGTTTGGAGTTGTTTTTCCTTGCCGGTGCTAACAAAATGGCGGAAGATATAAGTTTTGAGGATGTCTGCAAGACGTTCAAAAGATTTACGAATGCTTTTGAAACTTCTGCATTATTTCTCATGCAGTCAATAGCGGACGAGTGGAGAACAGTGAGTATAATGTTGATTTATTCTGCGTAGATTATTACTTATGTTGAAACATTGCAGAAAAAATGTAACATACTAAGGGCCAGTGTTTATGAATCGACCAATGTTGATATTGTAGAATTGAATTAACCAAACTAGTCCTAGATGCTTATCACTTCCCATGGCATCAGAATAGTTATGCAGTGAATCCCTGGGCACACTGATACACGTTGTAAGGACAGCACAGACAAATTAGCAAAGAAGGGAACAAAACACGAAAACTATAGCCTACAGCAACAACTCTCCAAACAGCCAAACAATTCATAGGAACAACAGAGAAAGAAACGTGGCAAGTGGGTTTTATATACTTGTCGTTGTGGAGAAGATGGAAGACAGGGACACACCAGGAGAGAGGTTTGCAGACATATGGCCGATCCTAATTCTAATGACAACATCTTACAAAGAGGTATCAGCACAATTTTTCAGCTCCAAAGACAACATATAGGCCAAACAACTCAACAATCACTTGAACAGAATCCAACCTCAGCACACTCCAGAGCACCATCTGTGTACTTGCCCCTGTGAAACTGTTGACTACCACCACTTTGAGCATCCAGCACTCGATGATGTTAGGAAAATATTCCTTACTCCTAGTCCAGGTAAATGGAACAACTTATATGTAACGAAACAACTTGTGAAAACATGCAAATACCACTACATGGCATTGTGCCGAAGGGCGAGAAACTAAATGATGCTGGACCTATAACTAATGTTATCCTGGGTTGAAATGAAGAACAGTTTGCTGGATCTTCTTCTTTCTTCTTTGATCCTTAGCCGCCGACCATCAAAGCAGTCAGTGGCCATCACGCCTAGTGGCATCTTGTAGGGCAACAACAAATTGATTCCACTTTGCTCAGTCGGTGGCCATCCTTCGTACAGTGCCCCAACTCTGGTGCATTCTTTGCATCTCAGCCTCCACAGTCCTCCGCCAAGTTGTTTTTGGTCGGCCTCTCTTTCGTTTTCCTTCAGGGGTCCATAACATAGCTGTTCTTGTGATGGCATCGGGGTCTCTTCTGAGGACATGGCCAACCCAGCTCCAGCGTCTGCCAGCTATGATGGTGTGCATGTCCTCTGCTTGCTCCGAGTAAGCAGATCTTCGTTGGTGATGGTATTCGGCCAAAGATTCTGTGAATTTTTCTTAGGCATGTTGTGTGAAAAGAGGACAATTTCGACATTTCCTTCTCTGTAACTCTCCAGCTTTCTGCACCATAGAGAAACACAGAAAGCACACAGCTCTGATATAATCTTAATTTTGTGCTTGTGCTGTATTGAGAGGACTTCCAGATGTAGTTTAGGCTAAAGAAGGCTGTTCTTGCTTTATTCATTCTGATGTTGATGTCTTTGCCTGCCCCACCGTCTGGTGTTACTATGCTTCCTAGGTATGTGAAGGTATCTGTCTGTACCAGCTGCTGATTCCTTACTGATATGGGCTCAGGGTTGCTCACATTGAGCGTCATGACCTCAGACTTCTTTAAATTGATGTTCAAGCCCACCTGCTGGCTATACTTATTAAGTCTACCCATTTTTTCCTGGATGTGTTGATGTGAATGTGTTAGCAGTGCAGTGTCATCTGCATATTCCAGATCTTCCAATGTAGAAAATGTAGTCCATCTTATTCCTCTTGGACTGCCCTCTGTTGTCTGGCGCATCACCCAGTCTATGACTGTTAAAAATTAGTGGTTGATAAGGGGCATCCCTGTCGTACTCCTGTCTTCACCTCAAAGGTTAGGTTGCTCTGCCCAACACTACTCGTAAAGTTGGCATAGAAGCTTTTTATGATTGACACTATGCAGCTTGGAATTCCATAAGCCCTCAGTATTTTCCATAAACTGTCCCTATGTATACTGTCAAAAGCCTTTTCAAAATCAATGAAATTAATGCACAGCCGTCTTTGCCATTCTGGATGTGGATGCGGCCTGAAAAAATAATTAACAGATGCAGTAATAAGGGGCAAGAGTTAAGTTTGGGAATCGTAACCTTAATCATAACCCTAACGATGTGGGTGACTTATTAATGTGACATTGAAGAACATGTTCCACTCTTCATTTCAATCATGATTCTGTTATGAGTAAATATTGTTTATAAAAGAAAGTTACAGCAGTAGAGGCCACCACCAGGGAACAAGGCAAATGAAAGAATACATAGATGGACACAAATAAATGTGATGAACAGCAATTGAGTTCTGCAACAAGAAATGTTCTAGTTGAAATTAAGTATAGTGTGATGTATTCTTCAAAGCCATCCAGATAAGTCACACAAGTCATAAGGGTTAAGATTAAGGTTAGGTTTAGGATTCATAACCCTTGCCCATATTACTGCATCTCTGAATTATTTTTTAAAGCTGTATCAAACACACATCCCACTATAGTTCATTTCAACCTGTTGTTTATATGAAAAGAAATTTCAATGTTTCATCAGCAACTCCTAGAGGAAATATTCACCTGGTTGCGAGGGTACAGTGGTGTCTTATTATTTTGCGTTTCTTCAAGCAAGACAAATTGCTACGTAATCCACCGATGCAAGAGCAAAGGGGCCAACTGTAGTCATGGTATCATGGTCTTCGGGGAGTTAAATAGGAAATTGGTGAATGTTAGACAGAAACTTTGTTTTTTGTTTTGCAAAATTGTTAATAGTAATTTTAACGTCTCAAATATTCTCAGACGTTGCTTATTGTATTCAGAAATTATATCTATTTAATAATAAACTCACATTTTAAACTACATATAACTAGTGTATAAAGACTAAAACACCACAGTTAATGATTGTGTTCATGTTTAAACTATAATGTACTAAGGATAGCCATGGTTACTTTTTACTATTTTTAGTTCTTGATAAATATCAGCCGGTGAGCTTTTAAAGTTTACAGTAGCGTGCGGTCACCCATTTGTTACGGGGGAGTGAAAAATAGTTGCACTGTAACCTGTCATGCATGTCATAAGTGACTAAGGGAGGGTTGGGCATGGAGCCTGTTACCCCATCCTGTAGAAAAATTTTAAACTGCAAAAACTTCAACAATTAACAAAAACATAGACAGGTCAGCTAAAGTAAATAAGTTAATTCAGCCATCCAAGAAAGAAGAAGAAGATATGGAAAGACCTTGAGGTGACTACACAGCCTATGCTCCTTAGGGAGCTGATAAGTGATGTTGAGAATGTAGCATGATGTCACATGCTATCATTCAAATCTGAGCACTGTAAATGTGCACTTCCAGCCAACAATCATGAAAAAAGCACATTCATATAATGACACTTTCAACACACACACACAAAACTAATGCAAACACCAGTCAAACAATAAAGTATCAAACTAGTAAATAAATCTGGTGCTATAGAGTTCGTGCACTGTGCTGAGATCCTCTGTGTGTGATCTAAGGGAGGAGATCAGAGCACTGATGTGCAATGAAGATAGTCCTTTAAAAAAAAACTCCCAAAAAATTCAACTTATTCCTCACATTTATACATCAAGACTTAAGCTCCGGAAAGCAGAATAAATCATTAACCACCAGTCAACTTTTCCTGCTTATATCTTATAATTCATACAGGATGTCAGTAGTTCAAGAGTGCGTAGTAAATTATAATATGAATTCTGGTTGGCCGCCAAATTTCATTTCATCTGCATTGATAGTATATTTTTGGCTAAATTTTAAGATGGTAGGTTTGTGAAATGCATGACCCTTCCATTGTTTTTGTCTTTGGATCAGCGCAGAGAGAGACACATTTCATCACCTGTATCTCGCTTTTTATTGTGCAGTTCACAATAAAGGTGGTCATGTGGAAAATTGGGTTAGAGGCAGAACACTCAAAATCTGTACAGTCTCATAAGTAATGCACTAAAAAATACCAACACACTGAATAAAAATACTACCACACTGCGTTGTCTCCGATGGTATGCACTGTGATTTCCTGTGTGTTTTGTGTATTCCTCTGTGGATCAAAACATTCTGCTGGGTGGCGTTTTTCACGTTCACCTGGTGTTATTTGGCAGCGCAAAGCATAGTCACCTAGGGAAAAATCATGTTTGAGCTAACACGATTTAATGTTTTGGTGATTTTATTCCCTTATTTATCTTTCTAATATGAAAAAAAGTTGCACAATACAGACACGTGTTGTAACATAAGAGACTGTACTTCCGTTACTGATTTAAAGATCTGTTTTTCTCTTTCAGAATCGAGTAGCTTATGACAGTCCTGGTCACTTGATGAGAAACTGTCTGTCACGGGCTGGAGTTTCATACCTAGGACAGGAGGCTGTAGAGATCCACATGGCTTTATTTAGAAATTTGTTTGTTGAGTATGTTTTCAGTCAGTGAGAGAAACAGTATTTTAATTATCATTTGCATCATTTCTGATAAATTCTTTAATATTATGGTGTTTTTATTTTAAGTATGTTTTACAGGTCTGTATACCAGAATCTGAACATCCGAAAACCGAAATATTCCAAAAATCAAAAGTTTTTTGCCTGATTTTTGGGCTAATTTAAGCGACTTTAAAAAAAAAAAATGATGTTTTTTTTTTTTTAAAAACTGGTTTGCAAGGAAATGAAAACATGCAATCTTCAGTTTATCAAATTTTTTCAGCCGTGACCCACAAAGTGCAATATAGGCTGACATAAGCGCTACCGTGTGATACAAATTTTTAAAGTGTGGTTAGTTCTCTCTCGTCACTGCTTCCAGGCACATGTTGATTGATATTTTTACAGGTATGCGAAGAACTGATCAAGCGCTACGTTCAGTTCATCTCGTTTCCAACCCATGACGTGCAGGCTCAGTACAGTATATGGTGACGTAATTGCTACTGCGTGATACGAATGTTCAAACGTAGCGTGGTCAGTTGTGTTTTGGTACTGCTACCAGCCACGTTTGTGGATATTTCTGAGCTTATTTGTGATTTTGAGTTGGATATTTGTGCACTAATTTTGTGATTTAGAGTTTAATTTCATTATGAAAATGTCAAAAAGAGCTGCATATACTCCTGTGGATAACAGTGGGAATAAGAAAAGGAAGCATTTGTCATTATCGATAGCAAAAATAAATTGTACTACAGCTGTACATAATTTAAGTTGGGGCGATTTTTTGGGCGAAAACCAAAATAATCGGAAAACCGAAAAACGGCCGTCCCCAAGCATTTTGGATTCTGGGATATGGACCTGTAGTATGTTTGAAAAAGAATGGGTCTTTAGTGCTTCAGTTTATCTTTATTTCTACAGGTAGTTTCCTCAGTGTATGTCCAATCCAACACAATCAATGTCTTTTCCTCACCTCTTGATCCACTGGCATTTGTCTGCTTCTTGTCATCAGTTCCACGTGGGTGATCTTGTTGTACCACCTCATCTTTCTGTTCTGTTCATAAGCACCTATTTATGAATGTCTGTAACTTCTTTGTTGTTGTCTATGTTTCAGAGCCATATAATAGAACTGACTTGACATTTTGGTTAATGATTCTGGTTGTTGTGTTTTACTTGAATCCTTTCATTTCCTTACATTTCCCAATGCAGTGAAAGCTCGTATTGCTGATGTGTAATTGTGAAATGAAAATTTAAAATAATATTTTAAGGTAATTGAGCCAACTTATTTCTGAGCATAAATAGATAGATACAGTAGAACTCCCAATTATCTGAATTATTTCATGCCAAAAGTTGTTTGGATAATCTCTTCTTCTTCTTCGATCCTTAACCACCGACCGTCAAAGCAGTCAGTGGCCATCACGCCTAGTGGCGTCTTGTAGGGCAACAACAAATTGATTCCACTTTGCACGGTCGGTGGCCATCCTTCGTACAGTGCCCCAACTCTGGTTCATTCTTTGCATCTCAGCTTCCACAGTCCTCCACCAAGTTGTTTTTGGTCGGCCTCTCTTTCGCTTTCCTTCAGGGGTCCAAAGCATAGCTGTTCTTGTGATGGCATCGGGGTCTCTTCTGAGGACATGACCAACCCAGCTCCAGCGTATGGATAATCTAAATTTCTGATAATTGGATTAAGGAAAAAAACTTATCCTCGAAAGAACTTTTTAATAATTAGTCTTTATTAACCTTTAGCACGCTGCGGGCGCAGCGTTGCGCAGAACGTAACCTATGTTCTCCATGCTGGAGGCGCAATGTTGCACCTTACGGATATCACCGTTTCTAGCATGAGGACTTGTGTACACGTGATTTTCAGCCCCGGATGTTAAGTTGTAATTTTATTTGCAAGAGAGTTAGCTTCCGTTTCCGATCTTAAAAAAGTGATGGGTGTATCCGCGTTTATTTTTTGTAAATTTTTTAAATCGAAATGAATCGGCATCAGACACGCGGCCATTTTGCTCTAATTTTATTGTATTCTGACGCCATGCGGTGGGGATGAAATTTTTGTCTTTATAAGCGCTGAAATCGGTTCTCAGAATATGTTTGATGGCTGAGATGGAAACGAAAGTAAAATGGCCTTTCAAGTATGTATAATTTTTGGGGTTAGGATTAGGAATATCGGAAAAAAAAATAGGATTACGGCCGAATGTCACGGCTGGCTAGGGAGTTTGTTGCTTTGCTACTGATGATGGGTGTAACGAAAAGATCGTCATTTGATTTGTATTGCTCTATTGGTCAAATGACTTTCATTGAGATGCAAGGGATGTGGACTCTTCGTTCGTTGGTCATTTTTTTAATTTTTTTTTTTTAATTTTAAAATTAAAAAAAAATATTTTTTTTATTTTTTTTTAATTTTTTTCGTTTTTTTCATCTTTCCTTTCCTCTCTTCCTATCACATCTAACATGTACACAAACAAATTTTATATCATCAGATTCATCATTCATTCATTTCTATACAGTCTAAAAATTAGAGCAATTGACCAAAAAACAAAAAAACTATAGAATTTACAAGTCACCCACTATAAAAATGAGGGGTTGTGAAAAAGAATGCAGTGGTTGGGCAAGTTTTCTGAATTTTTATGCAGCGTGCTAAAGGTTAAACATCAGAGATCTGTCACATTAAATAGGTCTTGAAAATGACTGTTCAGCTGATCTTTTTTTTTATTTTTTGCATAAACCGTTAGCATATTTGCTTTTCTACTTTGTCGTTGTCAGCCTTGTCACGTTGACTGATAATTTGTCTTTCCATCACGTCCCATCTCTTTTATTACTCTTTTAATGTCCTGGTTTCTTTGACTTTGTATTTTCTTTCTTTTGATTTTACCTACGTGGCCCATTATTCCTCTCTTAGACCCACCCCGCCGCTTTGTTTCATTCTGGCCTGCATTTTAAATTCCCCACTGGTCAGTAGCGGTCAGCTCAGCTTGCGATAATGTTACCTAAGCGCACCTGGTGTTTGTCTGACCAGAGGAATATCTCTTGCAAGTAAAGTGTTTGATCACGAGCGAGAGGGTTTCTGTGAAGAAACGGTCTGCTAGCGGGAGGTACCTTTTGAGGTCTGGGGAAACAGGTCTGATCTCCGATTCAGGGGGAGATAAAACCCGCGGATGGTCTTTGTGGGTTTGGCCCTTAGACGACACAGTTAGAGCTCATAATATTATGTATTGTCTATCTGGGGAACTTTCTCGCGGTTGTTGCTTCTGATGTATACCACCAGAATAACCTTTGTCTTACTCTTGATTACGTTATACGCCAGGCCAGGTGTCCGGGTAGCGTTATTTGTAAACTATAAGAGTAGAGGGTTTTAATCAGTCAGACACTCGTAAAATATTTCCTGCCCGAGAGGACCACAATGAGAATAAGGCAGACGATAACACAGAACTAAATGTTATTTGCCTATGTTCTCGGCATTTCTCGGGTTTTCAGGGATACCGAATTGCTAGAACAAGAATCCAGTCAGGCGAAGAACGTCACATTCTTTTCGATCTAGAGGGTTTCTGAAAACACCTAGCATCACGAGGCGTCACCCCCATACCTGAAACAAAACCCTTTGTCAACGCCTATCCCTCTAACGGGAAAAATAAGCTCACGCAGTGTGTAATGAGCCATAGCAAATCTGGGAATCATATTTTGCAGTAGTGGTTTCCTACTCGCCTATTGATCGCCAGTCAGAGCATTGCGGCTTCCAACATATCTAGCAGCCCAGCGTCTTTAGCAGAATTTAAATCACCAGATTTTGTGTGCTTAAACGGAGCACTCAGTCAGATCACAGTTCTCGCCAGCCCAAACCGGATTTACTACCAAGTACGCAAGCAAAATTCTAAGCGCCGGATAAGAGCGCAATGGACCATTTGTCCCAAAGTAACTTCGTCTTGAGTGTTTTTTCCTGGTTATTTAAAACCCCGCACTTATGAGCGGTCAGCCGGAGATAGACAGAGTCATATACAAGCCCATCGCGCCATTAGGGTGTCACCAACGATGCGCCTACAGTGGATTTATTTATGTTATTCCATCACCTATGAAGGATAGCTACACGTAAAGACACTTACTGGAGTTATTGCATTTGGTCCCACGAAAGCGGACGGATTGGAACTCTGTTTATTTATTTCTCCGTGTTCTACAGGTTTTATGTTGGTGGTCTGTGTGTTCGTTGGTGTGTATTTGCATATTTGTGATTATTGATGTAATTTTATGCTGTGTGTGCTGATATGCATTATTTTCATATATTTCTTCTTTAATAAATTTTACTCATTTATTAATGCGCTGTTCACGACCATTTCATCCATAATTAACATTTCAAGCTCTTTACTATAGTCTCTATGTATGATCCAGAGAAAAGAGGAAGAGCAGGCGGTGCTTAGACTATATAAGTGTGTTGAGGCTTGGAGAAAGAGATAAAACTTTTGATAAATCTTCTTCCAGGCTGGTCTCAAGTCCACCTCCTATTTACACCTTATCTACGTGTAATCTATAACTTTGTCAGTTCACTATCATTGTCGATTTCACTACAATTGTCTAACTCGACAAATACTCTTTCACTTTAACTCAACCACGACAAGCCTTTTTCATTGTTTTTCTGCTAGAGCTACCATCTTCACTTCTAATACAGAAACGGACCAAAGAATTGACTCACTATGTGTTTGTTTAATGTCATAAATTGTGGTCACCCCGATGTCACGAAATGGATTTAAGACTAGAGGCTGTCTACATATAGTGACAAGACACTAGTGAGAAGAAAGACTGAAAGGATAGATTCAGATGAAAATGACAGTGCAAATGTGAAAGTTGAGACCATTGGCTCCGAGGTTGAGAACCGAAGTTGACTCTTCCTCGCCACTCTGGACGTATAAATTGCTATGGCCTCGACCACCTCTAACTACCCTAAGGGGATAAGGTTCAATTAAGATTCACATACACTACGATACAGACAACAGATAGCTACTGTACGTAATTAAAATGACTGGTCCAGACTATAAATGTACAAGTTTTATTATACACACAAACAAGTAATCAAATACATGTCAAAAGGATAAAAATGCAGTGTAAGCACACCTGGAAAACAAATTCAGGCAAAAAAAACTACAATTGATGTATCATCAAACCCAACCCTTCACCCACAAGTTTCACCTGTATGGAGAAGAAGGTAAGATTAAATGAAATGAATCACACTGCACTTGGTGGGGTCTCGGATGTCGAGCCTCCACTCCAAACTAGCTGTTCTAAATTCTAACTCTAACTACACATATCAGCTGGAACGACTACGAAGTGTCTACACAATCTCTGCACAGACTTCGGTTCTACACAGCTTATCCTGAAATCTCCCGAACACTGCTACACAACTCACTCTTCTAACCCTGCAGCAGCTGACCTCTGCTATGCTCTTACATAAACTTGCTCTCAGTTCTGTCTATTTGCTATAGCAACTGTAGACTAAACTTCAGCAACTGTCATCTGCTCTACTTGGAACAAAACTGTATCAGTTCTGCCTATCTGCGCTGACTTCTGTAGAGAGTATTTTCACCCTTTCTCTCTCCACCATTCTGGAATTGATGACTAAGGTTTAACAGAACCCCACTGGATTCTGGACTGGAACTGTAGCTGGCTTCTCCTAACACATCTGACATTACCTGCCCGATTACCTCTAACTGGGTTCAGGCCTTCAGCGTTATTATGGCCGGGACGAAGCGAAATAAATTACAACAACGCTGGCAGCATGCCACATCTGCGTGTGTAACAGAACGAGCTCAGCGCTCAGGATTTATCCAACAAATCCTATTCCACTCGAGAAATGTCTTCCCCTGCCTGGGAAAAACGGGTTCTCTATACTTTGTCCGCCTCTGGCAAAAATCTCAAACCCTTCTCTGTATGAGATTGCCAACTCTTTCCGGGGAAAAGTTATTGGAACCTTTCGCTCTCTCCCTCAGAGCCGCGATACCTGCAAAACTCGAATTTCCCCACTGAAAGGCAATCGACAATTTTGACTCAGGCACGCGGCTGGCAATTACATTAAGAGAGAACGAGAATTAAATTACGGGCCTTTTATAATCATATAACAGCACGCTGACCTCTTGACGTCATATGCGTGGCTTTGATTCTCCCCCAATGATTTCAAATGCCGTTAGCTCTCGGCCAATCAAAACTGTAAACAATTCTGATGCAACTGGTTACTGCTAGACAAAGAAACAGGATTAAGCTCTGCCCTCTACTGCCAATTGAAGCAAAAATGGCCGAAATATATATATATATATATAAAATCCCGAAAAATGCGTCTAGCCGCATGCCCTCAAATCTTTTAAAAAGACTAAACTGGTGCAAAACTGATCTAGGCTCTATAATCTTTCTTCTAGAATAACACTACAACAATTCCCTACGCACCAACTCTAAACACACAAAGAAGAAACATAAAGCAGATGAGATAAAACTCCATCGTGATCTCACTCTGAAAAACGTAAATAATAGAAGGAGAAGAAACATGGAGATGGATTACCTGTAATCCCTCCTAGAAAAAGTGAACAAAATGCAAGGAGAAAAAGACATGGGCCATTTGAGAGACATAATCTCAGTTCACTTCATCACATCACTCCCACCTTCGAAGATTGAGCATCGATCTCATTACTGAAATCTCTGTTTCACACTGGCCCTTAACTCTGTCTACGGCTGTCTGTCTGTACCCCTCCTCTTCAGTGTTCTTCGACCTTCCTCTCTTGCGTTTCCTCCTTCTTCCTCTCCTAGAACGAGCTCCTATGCTCCGTTGGGAGAGTTGATCTCTCTTCGGACCTGTGCCGTCTAATGGCGGGTCTGAACTTTCCCTTGCTATGACCGTCAAAAGGCTGTCTTGGTCAGCTGACGTGACCGGCTGGCGCTGTGGCGGTCTGGCGATGGCGACTTCCTCGCTGCGCGTCAGCGGGTTTGTGATCGTTGGTACCGTGCGAGAACGATGCAACGTCTCGGGTTCCTCTGGTGTAGAGCCTCCGATTTCTTGCTGGGTTTCTATTGAATCCTCATTGATCTCAATAGCTTCTACCTTTGGAGAAAGGTAGGTAATATCTGCCCCTGGCAGTGGTTCTGGACTCGCTCTTCCCCTACCAATATGAAGCGGGACAGAGCTCTCCAATATAGCTCCTTGCGAAGTTATAAGGCAGTTTTCCTCACTAATTCCTGGCCTGGAAAGTTTGTGAGATGCCCGTATAGTTCCAGAGAGTCCTCCGTCTAAAACTCTGGTTCTAAGAAAATTCTCAACCTTGCCCTCCCCGTCGAGAGTTACTGGCGCTAGTTGACATGTATCCTGCAGTGACACTTGACGGTTTAAGATCCCGTTAGATCGCGGAGTATCTGAGATAAAGCTCTCAGTGACTTGTTCCAATGTTCCTTGAAACAAATTGGAAAATATAGTCAATTTTCCAGGCTCCTCGTTACAAGAGTCGTTTCCTGTAAATGAGATACTAGAGTTGTGGGGCCCATCTCCGTTTATAGGCAAACGGTCACTCAGATCACTGTCCTCCTCCGTCTGAGTAAAGTGCTGGTCGGATGGGGCTCCAGGGCTGGTTGGAACTTACGGCAGATTTATTGGCATGGTCTGCTAGAGGTTAACAGCATCTGATTTTAGGGGTTACAACGTGTAATGTAATGTAAAAGTATTATTGGTCTAGTGAACGCTGTGACGTTTCAGCGTTAGTTGTCACGCACGGTGACCAAGAGACGAGACCCTTTTCTAGACGACCGTCGAACCGATAAGACGTGTCCTTGGAATGTTTTATTGCCGGGCTTATATTGCCGCACAATTATAGTACATTAAATAATGGACATGGGTCAGTCCAATGTGATAACGAAGAAAGATGAAGGTACAGGTTAGTAATTGACTAAACCTTGTCAACGTGAATATATAGTCCGCCTTAGTTATTCTAATGCCAGACGCATAATCTCACTGTCGGTGTATTGGATTTTCCAACCACGCGTGCATACAGTTATGCGGTTCTGACTACTATGTTTTCAAGCTAGGAGACAAAGGACTGATTTGTAAAGGAATAATATTTGAAGTATGAACTGCAACTTATTATTTATAATTCTTCATGATGACCATGTGTAAACTGTTCTTGTATGGAATCGATATAATAAATGTTTGTGGACTCGAGAAAGGACTTATCAAATCTATAACGTCAGAATTTGACTGTATGATGAAGTTGTCAATATTATATCCCACCTTCGCGTACTTCACCATCAAGAGCACGATCTCATAATTTACTGAGAAAAGACAATGGATAATTATATGTAAACGTAAATAGAAGAGCCAGTATAAACCAGCCCCATTAACAGTGTTAACGGCAACAGTGAGAAGCCAACGGTAACAGTGGTTGGCCATCGCGGGGACGAAGAAAAAAAAAAAAAGATTTTCTTGTTTACATGTGTTGCCAACTGTTTACCATTACAAGCAAGTCACATGATCTGCATAACACTACGTTGAACACATGACTACGCAATGCAACTCTGACGTCACTACATCGTGCGTAGATGCCGCGCTTCGAAAGGAACAACCGTCAACTCATTCCAGTTTTGATTAATATTTGCTTAATCAAGAAGACCAGACAAGAGAATACTGTGATCAGCCAATCATGAGCAAACAGTACTAGGCACTAGTCTAGTCCGTTGACGAATTTGCCATCGCCGGAGCCTTCAAAAGATAAGTTTAGACCTAGGACGATTGTCATTCATTAACACACTAACGAGTCCATACCATTTTGCAGGCATGTCCTCTCTATTAATTGTTTATCGATGTTCTATCTGTTTCTTTTTGTCCGTTGATGTTGTCCGTTATTTGCGGGTATGGATGGGCGGCGGTTCATAATGAATAAAAATGGCTCTCAGGATGCCGATATTCATTTTGAATGTTCCTAAGGCTGTGAATTAATAGCACCTCGCGAAGAAAGCGTCGAATTATCGTTATCGGTGATCGTTCGGGTTCGGTCTTGCATTAATTCACTTTGCATGTTAGGTGTATAGTCATGTTTTAACTGTTGTTTTCATGTGTATTTGGTTCTTGGATTTTATTCATTTGCAGTCCTATGTTCGTAAGCTATCTTGTTATTCTGATCTAGCTATCTTTTATTTTAATTAAATGTATTGTATTAACGTCAAATGAGTCCTGTGACGTCATCTTTCATAGTACAAAATATGTTCGTTTCCTCAGTTAACCTTCACCCTTCTACATTTCCGGTTAGTACACTTGGTTTTATAATAGCATTTATTTTTGTGAAAATGTCACTTTTGTATTGTGCTCCTGTTCTGTAATCCTTGGTTAACCCATTTGTATTGTTTGTATTCATTACATATTTTATTAATTTAATATTAATGCTATAATTTCTTCATTAATTATAGTGTAGATGAATATGATGAAATTTTTATAAGCTTTGATGAGGAATTAGGGACTTTGCACATATTTGCAGTAGTGGTCCTAGAAATGGGCAATGCACTTTATGCCTCATGATTAAGGCATAAATTATAATGATTAATTATTAAAACTTTATAACATATTAATACATATCTAATATAACTTAGTACACTTTCTCAGTACTATATTGTGAACTTAGTGACAATTAAGACTAATTATTTGGGGATAATACACATAATTATTAATATTAAGCGCTTGATATAATTTCAGCAGCTTATATAATTAACTATCATAACTATTTATGATAGATATTCAGTGAGTATATATATAATATTTCTACAAAATATTATAGTTTGTGGAACTTATACATAACAATACAGTAATATTATTATCGACATAGATTACATTGTCGATTACAAGACATAAGTAA
Source organism: Oreohelix idahoensis (assembly GCA_024509875.1). Lineage (NCBI taxonomy): Eukaryota > Metazoa > Mollusca > Gastropoda > Stylommatophora > Oreohelicidae > Oreohelix > Oreohelix idahoensis. The sequence continues at coordinate 18,744 of JAMPIV010023166.1, read as the reverse complement.
TTAAATACTTAAATAATTAAACTCCAAGAATGCTTACCTTGGACCATTTCATTAAAATTGGAAAAGATTGTAATAAAAAGGGAGAGGCACTCCTTGAATTTGCTGAACAACAACTGTCAAGATATAAGGCAGAGATGGAAGAACTTGAAAGAAAGGAGGCTGAAAGGAAAACTATTGCTAAGGCAGAGATGGAAGAACTTGAAAGAAAGGAGGCTGAAAAGAAAGCTGAATTAAGACAAGAAGAAGAAAGAAAGGTGGCAAGAGATGAAATCCTACGGATTGAAGAAGAGAATAAATTGAAACGACAAGAAATCATACTGCAGCAAGAAATGGAACTGCAACGGCTTAAATTGGAAACAGCAAAACTTAATTCGCAGAGTGCTGCATCAAGCCAAAATGATAATGCTCAATCTGGATCTTCATCCACCCGACTTAAGGGCAATTATTACTTTAAACTACCACCATTCAAGTTACACGTGGATGACCTTTCATCGTGGCTGGCGCGCTTTGAGGATATATGTAAAGTCAATAACCTTGACAAAACTGCATGGGCACTTAAACTTAAGGAATTTCTGGATGGCGAACCTGCAAGTGCAGCACAAAATATAGATCCAACATTATCCACAGACTATGAGGCCATTAAGACGTTGTTATTACGCCGTTTCCACTTGAACGAAGAGTCATGTAGATTACGTTTTAAAAGTTTGTTGCCAGATAACAATAAAGATTTCACAGGTTTTATTGCTAACATACGCAATACTTTTAACAGATGGGCTGAACTGGCAGGTGTCAACAAATCTTACGACAAGTTAGTCGATTTGTTATTGAGGGATAAAGTATTATCTTCTGTCAGCCCACCATTCTTTGCTTATCTGCAAGAAAGAAAACCAGAATCTATTGATGAGTTAGAAAAAATTTCTTTAAATTACTGCACAGCTCATCCGAATGCTAATATTTCTGGCTCGTTGACAAGAGAACCACTTCCTGTAGCCTCCAATATGGCATATCATAATCATAACAAACCTAGAACACACAGTGTGGACAGAGGTAGGTTCAAAGGAAACTATGACATTAATTTTCATAAGGGACAGAATAACTTTAACAATAACTTTAATAGAGGAAGACAACAAACCAGAAATTATTCACCTCAGTCAAGATACAACAGTAATCCACGTAACTCAAGTTATAATCGTTCATATAATTATAATAATGGTAACAAGTGGAACAATAGCGATAATTATAACTCGAGACATCGAGATAACAGTTACAATAGAGGACAACGGGATAATTCATCTAATTATTCTCGTCATCGTTCTCATTCTCATAGATCGACAAATTATAACCATAATACAGGGGCAGCCGTTACTACTGCTACAACCCCTGGTGTTGAGAGTTCACCTACTGATAACAAAATACAGTCTTCATCTACTTGTTTTGCAATGAATTATAACGTGGCAAATAGTTGCCCAACATGTAATCTTATATTTCAGAAAGCAAAAGAGACAGTTCTGAACTGCGGACACATTCTACCAGAAGTCAGTCTATCAGTCAATGATGGAACAGGCTCGCTGATCTTCAACAGAGGAAAAGTTAATGGATCCATCGTCTCAGTCTTAAGAGATTCGGGATCGACCACGATCGGAATCCGTCAGACACTTGTTCATCCGAATTGTGCAACTGGAGAACATGTCAGGTGTATGACCTTTGGTGGAACCATAGAATGTTATCCAACTGCTATTATCTATCTTGAAACACCCTTTTTCACAGGCAACGTTAAAGCATGCATGTTAAGAAACCCAATTGCCGACCTTATGGTGGGATGCATACACGGGAGTAAAGATTGCACACCAGAAGAGATTATTGAATGGGAAAAAAATAATCTATGCATCGGAAATGCAGCAATAACCAGAGCACATACAAAAAAATTAGAGACTATGGACACTGAAAACAAGGAAACAGACGATCATGAAAGTATCGAGATTCATTCTGCTATTGACCGAGTATCATTTGCTGCAAAACAGAGGGAAGACAGGTCACTAACAAAATTTTTTTTCACTGGTCAACAAAGCTGACAATCTTGCTATGAACAAAAATAATAGTCATTGGTTTAGCATTAAAAATGACATTTTATTAAGATGTTTTATGGATAAAACTCAGATAAGACAACAAGTCATGGTACCTTTTGCTTTTAGACGGTACATACTTCAACACGCACATGATTCTAAGTGTGCAGGTCACATGGGTTATACTCGTACACGTTCGCGAGTATTATCGTCTTTTTTTTGGCCGGGAGTATCACGAGATATTTCACAGTACGTACGCTCCTGTACGATATGCCAAGAAGTGAAAGCACGGGGAGCCTTTCACACGGCGCCTATTCAGGCTTGTGACATATCTGTGAGACCTTTCGACAAAATGGCCATTGATATCATTGGCCCACTTTTACCATCAGCCAGAGGACATAGATTTATTCTCACTTGCATCGATTTATGCACACGATGGCCAGAAGCCATCCCATTAAAAACAACCACCACCACAGATGTAGCTGATGCACTACACCTTATCTTTTCTAGAGTAGGTTTTCCTAGAAAACTTTTATCAGATCATGGTTCTCAATTTATATCTGAGACTATGACAGAGGTAATGAAGACTTGGCAAATAGATAGAAATCTCAGCAGCATTTATCACCCAATGAGTAATGGTGCTGTAGAAAGACTTAACCGCACACTCAAACAAATGTTACATAAAGTTACAGTTAACCATCCACACGACTGGGACAGAGTTCTACCAGCTGTGTTATTCGCTTATCGAGAGGTGCCACATGAACAAACTGGCTTCTCTCCATTTCAACTAGTCTTTGGCGCTCCACCAAGAGGTCCTATGGGACTAATAAAAGACTTATTGATTGACTCCGAGATGACTCAGGATACCCAGTCATCCTATGAGTATGTAATTAATCTCCGGAATAACATTATTGATGCCTGTAAAATGGCAACAGCTTCATCTGAGGCTGCGAAAGAGAAAGCTAGAACTTTCCAAAACAGTAATAGACGATTACGTCAATTATTTCCAGGAGATCAAGCTTATGTGTTATTGCCACATAACAATAATAAACTACTAATCTCGTGGAACGGTCCTTACCAGGTTATCAATAAGATTTCTGATGTTGATTATGTCCTGGACATTAAGGGACATCACAAAATATTTCACATAAATATGCTCAAGCAATTTCATACTCGACCTGAACATCTACAAGCTATTTTTCATGAACTAGATGACACTTTCGTACCTAGATGTCACTATTCTAATTTGTCTGTTATCCAGGAAGAAGAATCATCTTTTCCTGAGGTACAGTTAGCATTACCTGTACCTGTAGTACAGCCTAGTGAATCTTGGCGGGATGTAACCATCTCCTCGTCAGTTACACCGCAACAGCATCAACAGATAGCTGAACTTCTACAATCCTATCAAGATGTGTTAACCGACATTCCAGGTCGCACATCAGTCATTAATCATGACATCACTCTTAATGATGATACTCCAATTCGGGTACATCCATATTCTGTTCCTCTACACTTTCTTACTAAAACTACTAAGGAACTTGAACAGATGTTATCTTTAGGAATTATCGAAACTAGTAATTCCCCATTTTCTTCTCCATTAGTTATTGTCCGAAAGAAGGACAATAACATTAGACTATGCGTCGACTATAGAAAATTAAATGCACAAACGATAGTTGATAGCGAACCACATCCACTTCTCGATGACTTACTGCCACGTCTATCGACAGCAACTATATTCACTAAGATAGACTTAACTAAAGGTTATTGGCAGATACCACTAACCGAAAAAGCTAAATACTACACAGCGTTTTCAACTCCGCTAGGTCTATACCAGTGGAATGTGATGCCTTTTGGGCTTGTTAACGCTCCAGCTACCTTTGTTCGCATGATGCGACACATTTTTTCAGGTAGACCAGACATTATTACATACATAGATGACATATGCTTATTTAGTTCATCTTTTGAGGAACATGTTTTGGGTCTCGAATACGTTTTGGATACATTAAGAAATAACAATTTAACTGCTAAACCCACAAAATTACAAGTAGCGTTTCACGAAATAACTTTTTTGGGTCACATTATTGGAGCAGGATATATCCGAACACTACCCAGTACAGTTTCAAAAATTTTAAACATTTCCGTTCCTCAAACGAAGAAACAGGTTAGAAGCTTGTTAGGTCTAGTCCAATATTACAGTAGATTCGTACCTAACCTGTCATCCATCACGGCTGTATTGTCCTCATTACTGAGGAAGGACATGCCAGTGAAGGTGACATGGACTAATGAGTGTAATAATGTATACCTTAATATTATTAATATCTTTTCAAACCCACCTATTTTGAGACTTGTTGATGCTTCCAAAAAGTTTATTCTCCGCACAGATGCGAGTAACTACGGAATTGGCGCATGTTTGCTCCAATACCATGACGACATCCTCCATCCAAACTTGTACGTGTCACGAAAACTGAAACCACCAGAAGTGAAATACTCTACCGTTGACCGCGAACTTTTAGCCGTCGTGTGGGCGATAACCAAACTTGAGAAATTTCTACTGGGAGCCCCTTTCGTAGTACAAACTGATCAAAGGGCCGTAGCATCACTACGACGGGCGAATCATAAAAGTCCAAAGCTCACCAGATACTCTATTCTCCTTCAACCATTCAACTTTACGATTGAGTACATCTCTGGGACAGACAATATCGTCGCAGACGCACTATCTAGAAATCCTTTGGATGTATAGCAATCAACACTGACACTTTTCTAATACGTCAACCGAAATTACGTGTCACAGAAGAATGAATCCTATCGCGAAATTCTTAACATGGAGATAAACCTTTGCTTACAATTCAACTAAATAACTTGTACAGACGATTGCGAAAACGAAATGAACTAAATCAAATGACACTATGGTCGTATTTACACCAGAACTTTGTGTGAATTTCATTTATGACAAAACTATTGGACACATTTCCTTGCATCAAGTGAAAATAATAGAAAACACTATCAAAGTAACTCAGTATGCGACATGAACAATTGTCAATAGCTTCGATTCTCATGAACTGAAACATTTAAATATTTGTTTGTTAATCGGAATTCACAATGATCAAGCCTACGTATGGATCATCATATCCAACTTTCATTAATTTTAGTTAATTACGTTAAAATAATGGAAAATAAAATAAAAAGGTGAGATAAATATGAAAAAAATGAAATGAAATTTGAAGATGAAAAAAAAAAAATTTTGAAAGAAGAAAAAAAAATAAGATCTCACATGATTCTTAGATAATGTTATTGTATGTAACTATTATGTTTATTAATTAGGTTGATACATTACATACTATATTATTGTTTAAATTAGTTAGATAGGTTTTAACAACTTAATACTACACTTATTTAATTTCCAACACACATAATTAAGTTAAATTTATACATTACTGTCTTTCGCTACTTTATTTTTCATTTATTTATTTTTTTCTACTTAACATATCCCTTCAGTTCTCTCACATTAGATTTGCAATAACTTTATTTTGATTACACACTCAATATAATTAATTAATTAAATTTTAACTCGTTAGATTAGTCTGACATGACAGTTCATTGCGACATATTTTAATTTAATTATTTAATAGATATCAACATTAGTCATTTATGTATAACACTTATGTATAATATGATTATTAATATATTAGATGACTGTTACTGAGTCGACATGACCACGACACTGTTCTAGACAGAACATCGTAGTCCATATGCCGCATTGTTGGTTAAATTTTTCGATATTGTTAAATTTTTTTTATTATTCATTCAGATAGGTTTTTGAAAAAAAAAAAAAAAAAAAAAATCTATCTAATAGATTTTTTTTTTTTTCCCCCAGTGGACAGGGAATTGTTACGGCAGATTTATTGGCATGGTCTGCTAGAGGTTAACAGCATCTGATTTTAGGGGTTACAACGTGTAATGTAATGTAAAAGTATTATTGGTCTAGTGAACGCTGTGACGTTTCAGCGTTAGTTGTCACGCACGGTGACCAAGAGACGAGACCCTTTTCTAGACGACCGTCGAACCGATAAGACGTGTCCTTGGAATGTTTTATTGCCGGGCTTATATTGCCGCACAATTATAGTACATTAAATAATGGACATGGGTCAGTCCAATGTGATAACGAAGAAAGATGAAGGTACAGGTTAGTAATTGACTAAACCTTGTCAACGTGAATATATAGTCCGCCTTAGTTATTCTAATGCCAGACGCATAATCTCACTGTCGGTGTATTGGATTTTCCAACCACGCGTGCATACAGTTATGCGGTTCTGACTACTATGTTTTCAAGCTAGGAGACAAAGGACTGATTTGTAAAGGAATAATATTTGAAGTATGAACTGCAACTTATTATTTATAATTCTTCATGATGACCATGTGTAAACTGTTCTTGTATGGAATCGATATAATAAATGTTTGTGGACTCGAGAAAGGACTTATCAAATCTATAACGTCAGAATTTGACTGTATGATGAAGTTGTCAATATTATATCCCACCTTCGCGTACTTCACCATCAAGAGCACGATCTCATAATTTACTGAGAAAAGACAATGGATAATTATATGTAAACGTAAATAGAAGAGCCAGTATAAACCAGCCCCATTAACAGTGTTAACGGCAACAGTGAGAAGCCAACGGTAACAACTTCCTGAATCAGAGGCGTCACCACTGTTTGTCCGTTAGGATGCACAGGGTTGACAGACGAATTAGCCTCTGCATATAACATACCACTGTCCTGAGAGGCTTTTAACCTCTCCTTAGCACGACAGGGCTGTTCGAGCTCGCTCGGGGCTCCGTGAATTAGGGGTTCTCCTTTTTCACTTATCTGGCCTGCAGTAGCCCCCTTGCATCAGCAAGGATCGGTGTGGGCGGGTTCCCCAAAACTAAATATGGGTTACCGAGAATGAAGTCATAGGCTGGCTGAGCCGTTACAGCTGCCTTGATGGTGCCAGACACGAACTTACATTTCTCCTCAATATTGGCTACGGGAAAGCACTGTGAAGTCCCTTTCCTTAAAACTCCACCAATATTCACTTTTTCTCTGGTCATCTGCCAGGGCTTCACCAGATGTCGGGCGACTATGCTGGGGTATGTAAGCCCGCTGTCAAATAAGCATGTAGTCTCAGTCCCGTTCACTTCGGCTGGTCTACTGTTGGAGAACAACTTCTCTGACTGGAAGGGTTTCCACTTCTTTCCTTGTTTCACCCTCACAGGCCTTAAACAAGCCACCTGATGAGCGGGTTGTTTGTTTGGGCACCGTGTTGTCCAATGAGAGGTAGTCCGACAGAACCTACAATATCTCTCATTATCTCCCCGGTTCCTGACGGGCTCATGAGAAGTCGGCCCCTGTGTTCTGTTATGCGGCTGGGAGCGCATGTTATGACTGGGAGGGGGCTCCTTTCGAGACGGCCCTTGCTGCTGGTGAGCTGAAGAGGAAGGCGAATGCGATGAAGATGCTCCTTTGTCCGGGGCTGGCAGGTCAGGGTGTTTTCTTTTCTGGCCCAGTGCTTCGGCCTGTGCCGTCTGGAACCTTTCTGCAAATAGAATTATCTGGTCCAGTTGCTGGGCGCCCTGCTCCGCCAGGTACCTCCTTAAGTCTGGGGACATGTTGGCCTTTATCTGTTCGCACATGATGAGCTCTTCGAGTCCTTCAAATGATTTAGCCAAACCCGACAACTCTCTCCAGTGAGTGAGGTAATTCCTCAGCCTCTCTGCGAACTGGGGAAAACTTTCTCCTTTCTCCAAACGACTTTCCTGAAACATTGTTTGGAACTTCCGAGGGGTCCATTGGAATCGCTGTAACAGGGCGTTCCGCAGTGCCTCAAAGTTATTTTGGTCATCTACTAGCATCTTGCTATAGACATCGTACGCCTAATTTTTCAGCGACTGAGATAATTTGAGACACCAAAGATTGTCATCCAGCCCGTATGCCTTTGCCATTCTTTCGAATTTTTCCAAAAATACCTCAATTTTCTCATTTCCGTTAGGAAAAGAGTCCATCGGAAAATTCATGGCTGCCATCCGGGGCCCTCCGTTTCCTGCGGTGTCTTCTGCCACTGCTCCGGGGGAATCTCCGTTAGCCGAACTGCCCTCCAAAGATCTATGCTGCAGTTCCAGAGAACGCATGGCAATTTCATGCTGTTTCTCTGCTGCCTTCTCCTGTGCTTCCCTCTCTGCGGCATTCTCCTGTGCTTCCATTTTCCGAAGTTCCATCTCGGCCTTTCTCTCCTCTTTCTCTACTTCCCTTTTCCGAAGTTCCATCTCAGCCTTTCTCTCCTCTTTTTCTAGCTGGTCGTGCCTATCCTTCTCCCTCAACATGTAGGCCTTAGTTTCCTCTTTGTCCATACCCATGTCCTGAGCAGCCTCACACCAGGCAGCTCGTAACTTGGCCGTATCTGCCATCTTACTTGCGAACTGCTGTAATCTCAAGAACACAGAAAACTGATGGAAAGAAGAAACAAAAAGGAAGGAACTACCTTTCACTTGCTAGGAAAAACGCTGTCGCAAAAACCTGCACTCAGACTAGCACCAAGTCTGACTACTAACTACCTGGAAAAAAGTTATAGTTATCCAGCTATCCAAAACCCGAATTTACTTTCCTGTTAAGAAAAAAATTCAATTAGCCATCAATTACCTCTAAGTCATAAACAACCTTACTACAACTACCATCTAACTGACTGTAACCTGTGGAAAAAACTTTATAGCTGGATCAGTCTTAATATAGCTCAAGTCTAGGGGATATTTAAGAAATCTATTTTTCAGAACTTCCTACAGAGACAATCTATGACTAGATAAAATCACAGAATTGATCTCAACAAAGATGATCCACCGGACGACCGCCACCCACTTTGTCACGAAATGGATTTAAGACTAGAGGCTGTCTACATATAGTGACAAGACACTAGTGAGATGAAAGACTGAAAGGATAGATTCAGATGAAAATGACAGTGCAAATGTGAAAGTTGAGACCATTGGCTCCGAGGTTGAGAACCGAAGTTGACTCTTCCTCGCCACTCTGGACGTATAAATTGCTATGGCCTCGACCACCTCTAACTACCCTAAGGGGATAAGGTTCAATTAAGATTCACATACACTACGATACAGACAACAGATAGCTACTGTACGTAATTAAAATGACTGGTCCAGACTATAAATGTACAAGTTTTATTATACACACAAATAAGTAATCAAATACATGTCAAAAGGATAAAAATGCAGTGTAAGCACACCTGGAAAACAAATTCAGGCAAAAAAAACTACAATTGATGTATCATCAAACCCAACCCTTCACCCACAAGTTTCACCTGTATGGAGAAGAAGGTAAGATTAAATGAAATGAATCACACTGCACTTGGTGGGGTCTCGGATGTCGAGCCTCCACTCCAAACTAGCTGTTCTAAATTCTAACTCTAACTACACATATCAGCTGGAACGACTACCGAGTTCTACACAGCTTATCCTGAAATCTCCGAACATGCTACAACAATCTCACTCTTCTAACCCTGCAGCAGCTGACCTCTGCGATGCTCTTAACATAAACTTGCTCTCAGTTCTGTCTATTTGCTATAGCAACTGTAGACTAAACTTCAGCAAACTAGTCAACTGCTGCTCTACTTGGAACAAAACTGTAACCTCAGTTCTGCCTATCTGCGCCTGATTCTACTGTAGAGAGTATTTTCACCCTTTCTCTCTCCACCATTCTGGAATTGATGACTAAGGTTTAACAGAACCCCACTGGATCTGGACTGGAAACTGTAGCTGGGCTTCTCCTAACACATTGACTTACCTGCCCGAATACCTCTAAACTGGGTTCAGGCCTTCAGCGTTATTATATGGCCGGGACGAAGCGAAATAAATTACAACAACGCTGGCAGCATGCCACATCTGCGTGTGTAACAGAACGAGCTCAGCGCTCAGGATTTATCCAACAAATCCTATTCCACTCGAGAAAAATGTCTTCCCCTGCCTGGGAAAAAACGGTTTAATCGGTTTCTCTATACTTTGTCCGCCTCTGGCAAAAAATTCTCAAACCCTTCTCTGTATGAGATTGCCAACTCTTTCCGGGGAAAAGTTATTGGAACCTTTCGCTCTCTCCCTCAGAGCCGCGATACCTGCAAAACTCGAATTTCCCCACTGAAAGGCAATCGACAATTTTGACTCAGGCACGCGGCTGGCAATTACATTAAGAGAGAACGAGAATTAAATTACGGGCCTTTTATAATCATATAACAGCATCCTGACCTCTTGACGTCATATGCGTGGCTTTGATTCTCCCCCAATGATTTCAAATGCCGTTAGCTCTCGGCCAATCAAAACTGTAAACAATTCTGATGCAACCGGTTACTGCTAGACAAAGAAACGGGATTAAGCTCTGCCCTCTACTGCCAATTGAAGCAAAAATGGCCGAAATATATATAAAATCCCGAAAAATGCGTCTAGCCGCATGCCCTCAAATCTTTTAAAAAGACTAAACTGGTGCAAAACTGATCTAGGCTCTATAATCTTTCTTCTAGAATAACACTACAACAATTCCCTACGCACCAACTCTAAACACACAAAGAAGAAACATAAAGCAGATGAGATAAAACTCCATCGTGATCTCACTCTGAAAAACGTAAATAATAGAAGGAGAAGAAACATGGAGATGGATTACCTGTAATCCCTCCTAGAAAAAGTGAACAAAATGCAAGGAGAAAAAGACATGGGCCATTTGAAGAGTCAGAATATCCGTTCACTTCATCCAAACCTCGACACCGTAAATTTCTTTGATTTTCTTCCCCATTTTTTCACGATTGTCAGAATAACAATTGACATTGTAAATTTTGTAATTTCCAGGATGATTAGAATTGGATGGGTTTGAATATGAGTTGAAACTACAGCTAGGAATAAACTGGAATAATGTCCACGCAGGCCGACTTGGGGAGTGATATCACAGACTGTCACTGCGTTTTTTGAGGTTTGGTGATTCATTTAATTGGCATTTCGGATAATGGATGTTCTGCTGTATATTTTTGCTAAGGCAATTAAATTACCTGCTTTTGGAAGACATAATTTTCTTCGTGTAGGCGTCTGTATTTAAAAAAATCTGTCTCTTTGTTGCAGAGAAAGATGAAAACTATTCCGCTTAATATTCAGAAATGAGGAATGCTCTTCCTGGGTCTGTACAAGGACTTGGGATTTTGTGTGAATGGACGTATTTTGAATTACTTCGAGATGAGAATTTAGGGTGGATTTCACTTCTAACAAAGGTCAGTAGCTATTGTGCTATCTCCATTCCTTGATGTATTACAAGATGACAATAATAGCTTTTGACTGCTATGTGAATGAAATATTTTTTATTTGTCTAATTCTCTCTCTTTTTGTTTTTTTAAATTTTTTTGGTGGACTTGACGATTATGTTTACAAAAGTGTGGGAGATAATTGGTCTTTCTTTTTGCATTCAAATTACCAATTACTTTACAAAAGTTTGAGTTTGGATTAAGGATTGAGTCTTTTTATCACTTTAGTTTATTTTTACAAAAGGTTATGAGAAAATAAATCTTTGGCACTTCACATTAAGCTAAGTTTTAAATTAAAAAAAAATTTGAGTTGTTACAGAATGAACACCCCCCCCCCCCCCCCCCCCCCCCACCCCCCCCCCCATCCCAAGGAAATGAGTATTGTTCATTTGTGACAATGGACCCGGTGCAACTAAGTTCTAATTGATAGACTATGTGATAGTAACTCTTACCACAACGGGCTGATCACCCGTTTTGCCAAGGTGCACTTCGATTACGGAAACAACAGCAAATGGCGTTGATTTGCCATTGCCCTAAAGACGCCAACAGGCGTGATGGGAAACAATGGCAAAGAAAACCTATCCGCTGTTGCCCTAAGACGCCACTAGGCGTAATGGCCACTGACTGCTTTGACGGTCGGTGGCTAAGAACGGAAGAAGAAGAGAAGAAGAAGGTGATAGTAAAGAATGTAGAAGAATGAAAATGAAATTTTTTATACCTTTTAAAAGTGGAAGAAGATGGTGACAGAAAGATGGTGACAGAAAGATGGTGACAGAAAGATCTTCCTCTCAAAATAGAAAAAAAAAAAAAGGAAAAGTATGAGTTTAGTGCATCAGCTGTGGGTGGATAAAGTAATGAGTTGAATGAGTTTTTGTGTGCTTGTCATAGTGAAAAAACTGGAGGAATGTGAGTTTTGTACACTGTCTTATAGAGAGAAGATGGAAGCCAGTGAGTTTTATATACTTGTCATTGTGGAGAAGATAGATGGAAGACATGAGTTTTGTACCACTTGTCATAGTGGAGAAGATGGAAGACAGTGAGTGTTGTGTTACACTTGTCATAGTGGTGAGAACAGGGGATGCCCCATTTTGTAGGGTTTGTTTTTTTTTTTTAGTGGAAAAAGATGAGCAAAACAAATGTTTATGTCTTAGAAATATAGCAGTTGTAATGAAAATTATAGTAAAGTAGCTTTTCATGTTTCCTTTCTTTTCTTTTGTTGTCATGACAGAAACTTACCCTATCTTCAGCTTCAGAAGGCTAACAGCTTTTTGGAAAAATTGACACAGTTTTTAACCCGGCATTGGGAGAACATCAACAATGTTGCAGACATTCGCTGTTGCTCTTTGCTGTATCTTTGGTGTCCACAGCATAATCCTTATGACATCCTGCTAGCAAAAAATGGAGGCGCTTGATACAAAAGGAGAAGTGAAAGGTAAAGAAAAGAGAAATTGTTGTTTGGAGAAAGAGGGATAGACACACGTATAAAGAAGTGTATTTATGGCGTGGTAATGCAGTAACGGAGTGATGGTGTATCATACACAATGTAGAACTAGGAACAGCATCTACAGAAATAGGGAAAATAGAAGATAAGGACAACAATAAAAACTGATGAAAAAGACATTTTTGTTGTTGACTGTACATGTTCTTTTTTTTTTAGGAATCATCTCCCTTTTTTGCTCCTTATTGAGCATGTAGCCACAAACACAGTTATCCACTCGTGCAGGTAAGACTTTGTGTCAAAAACCAAACGTTCCTGGAATCTGTTGGCAAATTTGTTTTACATAGAGAGGTTTGCCTTGTCACCATGCACAATATCAATACTAGGTTGGCCTTTTATAGGGCTTGCTCTGAAGGGAATATTTAGTCCTATGAGTTGGCAGTGAAATGGGAACAAAACAATTCAGCCTCTCACTTTTGTCCTACAGAGAAGCTTAAAGACCAATCATCCATGTCAAGTACATAATGCCAGATGGGAAATGGGGAGGTGATATATACAACGAGATGACCTCAAATCCACCTTATTTAAATAGGACAACAGTCAGACCATCATTTTCTCTCTGAGAAAAATGAACCCTGCAGTTTACTAGGCCACCTCCTATCGCGCAGGGATATATCACACTATTTGATATGCGCCATGGTGGAACTGGAATCCTGACACCTGAAACAAAATTTCCCAAAAACTGCCTACCCAATGGACACACTGGACCTGGACCAGTGGGGTGCTGTGCTCAGGCCAGAAGCTCTGGGGGCTGCCAATTGCTGACCCTGGAAAAGGAACTGGACTTTCGTTCACTGGCAACAGCCCTGCAGATTTAGCGTGACTACAGACTGAACGCAGAAAGAAAGGAAGAAGAACCCATTCTTTCTTTGTCTTCTCAGTGACTGCTGTAAACTACACAAGACTTTTAGAAAAATAGAATAGAGATATGAGGAAAACGTAAAATCTGCTTTTTTAATTCATCTACGATTATTTTATTTTTCACTTTTCTTTTCTCCACTGTTTTTAATGTTTGTCTATGAGGAAGACTTTTGTGGTCTTAACCTGGAATTGTTTCTTTGTCCTAGTAAGAAAAATTGCACTTGTTTAAACCATCTGTGCTGTTTCTGGGAGTAGTTTCTTTTAGGGAGGACGAAAATAGTAACGGAACTAATGATTCCTTAAAAACCAATGTCGTGTCATAAGTGGCAAATCTAATGTGAATAAAACTAGCATTCTATGTCTCGTAAAAATTGCTGCAGAAATTCGCCACCAGAACGAGCACCACTGGATGTTGTCTGGCTTTTAGCTGTATATGGGGATCAACTGCAGTCATTGGCCCGCTGCTTCCGTATGGAACATACAAATAGAGAATGATAAAGATGGATTTCTGTTTTAAAAAGTGAAAAAATTGGTGATTAAAAATAGAGATTGTTTATTTTATCACAGGTTATGTATACTAGAAATTCGAATGTGCATGTATTGTGTAAGATTGTTGAGTGTGAAAATTCAGGATAATATGAATTTTAATACGGGGAAAAGCCTGCAGTGGCCAAGGGACAATCTAACTGCGGTTAGCTTCGTTCCAGGAAAGGCTGTTCCAGAGTTAACCCATGGGCTCTTATAGTGGTGGGTTAACTTTGCTCGTTTTATTTTACACAGTATGCGAACGTTTGGTTCTGTTCCAAATCTCTCCTTCGTTGCCTGTTAGTGATTGCTTGGTAAGGTGCAATGGCCCTACTTTTGTACCTGTCAGTATTGCACCTCATATTGCGGAAAACCATTTGATAGAAATTACAAGGCAATCCTTGTTCTGGAATTAACAGTGGTAAGAGAAATAAGTGAGACCAAATTAAAACGTGGAGAAGACACATTGGAGACAGACCTGATAGTGGATACAGAAAGGCATGGAGAGACCTTGAATACATGTGCACGCGGGATAGGAAGACTTGGGGCTGTGAATTTGTTGTAAGGACTGTGATCCACAGGGAGCCCTAGGATCAACGTGAATTGTGAGATGAAAAATCATTATCTTTTTCCCTTTCGTTTGTTATGGAGCTTGGAGGCACTATTGCCTCTGGCCCCACTTTGGTTAGGGAACTCTGGCACAAGAGAGTTTGTGGGCTTTTGTAGTTGGGTTCTTTCCATTGTAGCAATGTGTTTACAAAGTGATGTAGCCAGCTCCCTGCATAAACTCGTGTGAGTTGTTCTCTTACAACATTGTCTGTGAGAACAGCAGCTCCCCTAACCTGTTTGCTTCCTCAGATACACCTTGGGAAACTACCCGGGAGGTTAATTAAATTTTAAAAACCACAATAGAAATGGTGCATATTGGGTACCTAAATACTTACACCATCAGTGTGTTAGGAGGGGCCTGAAAAATGGAGCAAGGAATAACAACACTGTATCTTTACCAGGCGGTGTTAGTACACAGCGTGACTAAAGTGTTGGGCAAAGGATGGTCTGGTTTTACAACAAATCCTGTTATAAAAATTTAGCCACAAAAACTTCAACCAAGAACTATGGATAAGTCAAATTATAGTATTATAAATCAAACTCACTCACCCAAGAACAGAGTTATGTCCTCTGGACAGGGAGGATCATGAAGCAAACTCAGAGAAAAGCCAAAAGGAGTCTGGTTGTCGTATTAACCTTTTTTTTTTTGTTTAGGGAAAATCTCCTGGATTGGCACCCGAAACCTTTGCACTCTGAGAAAAGGAAAACTGGAGACATGTGGACAGTTTCCATAAACTGAAGACATGGAAAAAAACTTGAAGCAGATGGCACGTGTCATTGGCATGGTTTTGTTGAAAGCCTATGCTCTTGCGGTTCGTGAAGGGTATGGACTGATGGAAAATAATGGCGGGCATCGTGTAGTTCCTGGGGGTTCTCCTGTCGTAAAAAATTAAGAATAGTGTGTTTCTGCTGTATCAGGGCCTGTCGTATCAGAAATGACTTAATATGAGGACTTGCAGCGTCACTATGGAAAAAACTTATTGCTATGGAAACCACTGCCTGCAAGATTATTAGAATGTTTTTTTTTTTGGTTTAGCCCAGGCTTCATGCCAGGGGATTAAATGCCTGCATAAGGAGCAAACAGAAACAATGAATGAATAAAAGCTAGGATAGAACTGGAGCTCATGACTTCCCCACTCAACAAGTTTCAGGAATGGCAGAAAAATCTCAGGATAAGCTAGATTTTTCCAGTTATAGATATACATGGTATTCACACCATTTTGGTGGCCTTAAATTTTATAGCTGTTCTTGGAGTAATTTTGGGTTGCTGGTTCCAAAAATGTATTCAGAATTTTTTCTCTATCAGCTCTAGTTAGCTTTTGAGGAATAAACTGAATGAATGACTCATATTAGTAGGGCAATTGTTATGTACAATCTAGTGTTAGGTTGTGATCTGAGGCATTTTTGTTGGGCTGTGTAATGAGAGGGATTCTTCAACTTGGGCATTGGCTGTGAAAGAAGGTGATACATTGAAGCTTGCCCGTACATAAACAACAGCAACAACATAGTCCATTTGAATGGTCCAATTACCACAACAGGACATGGATTTTCGATGAACTATAATATCTTACGGCAAAGGTCGAGATGAATTGCATCCATTATTAACTAATGATTTGTTTATAGTCAGTGTAGAAAACAAATGGAATGATACAGTCAGAACAGAAGATTTTTGTTTTTGAAAGGAGTATTTTAGAAACACTTTATGCTTTTATAAATTAACACTATGGCATGTGACAAAGTGATAACATGAGATACTTAATAAAAATGTATTGACTTGGGTGTCAGGCAGGGAATGTGTGATGTCTAACCAGATTCTGTATCAGGTCTGGTACAGTGAAAATAATAATGATGATCCCTGAGCAGTGTTTCCCAACCTGTGGTCCCACGGACCAATTATTAGTCTGCGTCACATCTTATCAGGGTGGGGTCTGCAGCTGCGTATTCAATTTGGTATAAGTGCTTTGATTCTTGCTCTGATCCTCCTTTATGTTTTAGTTGCTATAAAAACAAAACCACAGAAAACTGTTTTTGCAAGTTAGAACCAGCTTTGAGACTGTCTTTAACTTCTATTGAACCCTAATATTGAAGAATCTAGTGGAGCACAATGCATGCACAAAGCTCCCCTATTTGACATTTTTTATAAGTTTAACCATTGAATTGTATCGATTATATTAGTTACTTAAACCAATATGTACTGTAAACCAGTATGTACTGTAACCAATAAAATTGTATTGTTACTGGGACAAAAGTTTAAGTGGCCACCATTCAGTTTAGACAAGGTTTATATAATTGATTGGCAAACTGTAAAGACAAGTGAAAATGTCATTAAAACTGAGCTCAGAGAAATGTGTATACATTTCTGTGTGCACTAGGTTAATTTTTTTTAAAATGTCAAAAAATGGGTCACTTTAAACCCGCACGTGAAAATTGCCATTGTTGCTGCAAAAAACTCGTCGGTTTTATGCAACACGCCTCCTCACTAGTTCAAAAGGTGAAAAAGTGAGTTGAATTTCGAATGCACGTGGAAAATGATCATCAGTAAAGAGTGTTCACCGTTGGGGTATGCAATAAATCAGTATGACGAGGTGGTCGAAATGATCACTGTCATTAGCCATGCCCCAAGGAGAAGTCTCAGCACTGTAGACGTGGTTCGAACATGGCATGGTTCAGGATGGTCAATCTGTTCGTCATGTTGCCAGACGTTTAAGCAGTGTCCCACTCTACCATTCAGAGACTTCTTGAAGGATTTCAAGCTACCAGACATTTGGAAAATCGACCTGCTTACGAAGATTTATATAATCATTGGTCTAAACTGAATGGGGCTGCCCGTAACTTTTTGTCCAGTTAGTATATTATTTATTTCTTCAATCTATATTACTTACAGGTGTCCTTGTCATGTGGCACATTTAATTAACAACTTGTGTTATTGAATATAGGTACTATTTCATCTATCTGAATAAAAAGCGTTTTTAAGTTGTTTTTGGCATTGCGATAGTACATATAAGCTGGTGGTCCATATATCTTATAATGTAGGTTGAAAAAGTCGGTCCTTAGATGTAAAAAGGTCGATGGAGGACTACTGCCCTTGAATGACATTGCCAGGAATATCATTTGGCGGATATAATATAACTCACAACTTGAGATATGCTGATGATACAGTCTTACTAGCAAAAGTGAAAAGGAGCTGCAGGAAAAATAAAACATGGCTGATACAATAGTGATAGAAAAGTGAAAATAAGGCCTCAGTCTTAATAGCAAAAAGACAGAATTTATGGTCGTTTCTCAAAGAAACTGGGCTTCCCCGGCATTGCACCCATCAAAGTAAATGGAACAGTTTTAAAACACTGGTCAATAAAATTTAAAATACCTGGGTACATTAATTACCAATGGGATGGAAGCTGCATACTTCAGAAGTGGAAAAGCAGAATAACTCAGGGCATAAGCAGCAATTTCTATAAAAATGAAGAGTTCTTATGCAATCAATTGCCTTTGTCAATGGAAGTAAGAAAGATTGAAGGAAAAAGAGATGAGGGAAGACAAAAGAGAGTAAATAAGGACAGTTTGACTTCGTTGGCATGGAAGGAGGTCAACTAACAGAATAGATAATAATTGTACTGAGTGACAGGAGAAGTTGTGGAGATACATGATCTCCTAACGCACATAGGCTTGGTACGTGGGGGTAAAAGAAGAAGTAAAATAACAACTGATATTCAGGACTGAGAATTTTTGATGACAAATATTATCTATTTATTTGGAATACATTTTTTATGTTGGTATTAATTTTGGAAATATTTTCAGAGATAAGGAATTATGTCTAAATTTGAGTCATTTGTAGATAAGAAATAATTGTATCATTTCATGATTTTCTTT